>VYZX01012577.1:0-43733 GCA_013401335.1 Brachypteracias leptosomus
CAGACAGACCCACTACAAAGTTATATTTAAAGATAGGGCTTCATAAAATATCCTTAACATTTTGATTTTGCATGATATTTCTATGAAAAATATATTGTCTCTTTGAGTTACAGAGTTGTACTTCATATTCAGGTGGAAAAAATATTAGGAGAAAACAGATGGGAAGTGCATATCACGTGTCCAAACTACTAGAGTAAGAGATATTGATAGCTTCATTTTCCTATGCTTGCATTGGCAATGCAGAAGGTCAGTAATTTTCTAAGTAGATTTAAGCCAATGTGATCAGACATAAGTAACTGCAGATGTACATAGAACATGTATTTGTGTGTGCAACTGGATATACATTTGTTGCACCGGTTCAGCCATCATCATTTTATGTTGCCATCAGTTGCCTGATCGCACAGGCCAACACTGAACTCAGCAACATCTCCTCAGAAACCTTCTTTCAAACAATTCTGCCATAGGTTCCTGTGGGCCCAGCTTCCCCACTGGCCACTGTGGTGCCAGCATTGCCTGCTGGACACAACAGACAGAGATGGCTCCCTCAGTGGCCCTTCACATGGAAGGACACCACCAAGAGAGCTCAGGAAGCTGTGACCAGTTTCAATAGAAGCCACATACAAACTGATCAGCTTCTGGTTAAAGTAGCCCTGGCCTCACCCACCACCCCAACATGACCACCTGGGTGAGGGTGGAGCCACAGAGACACAGGTGGGCCAGGTTCTGCCTCTGGAACCTTAAGTCTGTGGGGGAAACAAAACATTCTGTTAGGTTGTGACTCATCCATAGGTGAACTCCAAATTGGGGCCCACAGCCTAGGGTCCAACATTTCAACATTTAAATTTCTCTTTCTGCATATGGAACATCTAGGCTGTATGTGAGCAGGCATGTTTTGTATCTGTAGGACTGTTTGAGAATACAGATCAGGATAAGTAACTGAAGTCCATACTGATGCCAAAATATCAAGTAAGTGATACTGTATTCTCTGTCCTCATTTTTCTTCCAAAACACTTGGTTCAATCCACCCCAAGTAATTAAACACTTACTTGGAAAGGATTATCAGCATTATAATCGTAATTCTATTGTGAAATTACAGTCTTCAGAATAGGAAATTTAAACATTATTTAAAATTAAGAGGAAACTTGATATGATGTAATAAACAAAAGCAATTAAACTAATTACAACCTGGAATATATTTTTGACAATATGAAAATTAGAAGCGAAATACAATTAATGATTGGAATAGTAACAATGAAATTTTACTCACTATGCCAAGTGTTATTTCCTATCTTGTAAATCACAGACAAAACTCAAAAACAAGCCAGCTGCTAGATTGATGTGATTAATCAGTTTTTATAAGTATGCTGGGACTAGGTGACTGATTTTTAAAAATGGATAGAAAATCTGGAGAATCAGAAATGAAAAGGCTTCATCTTATTCAATATAAATGAAGAGTGATTTTTTTTTTTTTTCCCCATGTACGGTGAAGTAGCCTTGTGGAGGTCACTGTAGAGGAGCTGTGTTGCAATCAGCTCCTGCAATACTCCTGGCCAATGCCATGATCTCTAATACTTCCTGATGCTGCTTCTTCAGCTGTGCGCTATTTTAGCAGGGAGCTCCAACTTGCATCTGCACCCCATCAGCAGGGTTGCTGTATCACAGTGCAGAGAGTGATCCTTCTGTGATCCACAGTTGTCCTACTCTGGTCTCAAGAGCAAAAATTGTTCCACGTGGAAAGAATCCAAAGAAAAAAATGTTTGTTTGTTTTACCTGAACCAAATAATCACAATGGTGCACTCTAGTCAGAGTGAAATTCCACAAAGGACCATTTAAGAATGATTCCCTTTTCAAAGCCATTGTGGCAATGGAATCATAGGATCATTTAGGTTGGAAAAGACCCTTAGGATCATAGAGTTGAACTGTTAACCTAACACTGCCAAGTCCATCAGTAAACCATCTCCTTAAGTGCCATGTTTACACATCATTTATCCAGGGATAATCATATCATTGCATGGCCAAATGAAAAATCACCTGAAATATTATCTCATGAAGTGTTAACTCTACATATATTTATGAAAATTGAGATGGCAACAATTATTCTTATATAAAAGTAGAAATTACCAATGTGGAATCAGTACTGCTGAATCTGTGAGAAATGTTTTGTTGATGTGAAATTTATTTTCAGAGTGAAACAAGTTACTTAAAAAGCACTGCCAAAATATTGAAGTTATCTATACTTTTTCTTTGGAGCAAACAAGGGTAATTTGACTGGCTAATCATTAATGTCTAGTATAAAGAACAAGGTTTTTTATGATTATGATTAAATTGATTTTTACACCTAAGTCTTCCACAGAATTTCTGAGAATTCATATTTATTTCTAAATGTGTCTTTGATAACATTGTTGGTTTTTTTCCTGTCCACTGTTGGACTATTGCCATGTTTTAAGAGGAAGTGCATCACCAGGACTTGCCATGCTGGAGCCTTGAAGGGCAAAGTACCATACTGTGGGACACCGGCAGTTATGGTCTTAGCAGAACAGATCCAGGCAGTGGTGTTTTCCACAGACACCTAAAAGGGTTTTCAACAAAACATACTGCTGTTGAACTAGCAAGTGGCCCTAGCTTTTCTGACAGGTCTCCTTCTAGAACACCATTATAAACTTAAGATACTGTATCATTTGACCTAAAAGCAACAAAGTGTTGCAAGAAAAAAAGCCACAAGCCCACCAAACAAAAAAGCTCCATAAAGACTAATGTCTTTCAGCATCAGAGAAAGCTGAATTTAATATGAGTCCTTAATTAATAATTCCAGTCATCCTGGAGCATTTTTAGTCATGCTGTTTCACCAGTTCTGTTCCCAAAGCCTGATCCTGATCAGTCACCATATATGAATTCCAGTCCAAGCCATCCTCACCAAAATGCCATTTAATGACTTTAATCATCTATTAAATATCACTTCAGTAAAGTGACACACTCCCTATCACAGACTTCCATGTAAACAAGGACCAAATAAATTGAGGGAGTGGAGGACAAAGGCAGCTAGTAAGTCTAAGGGAGCAGACTTGATCTGCTTTCTGGTGCTTAAGGGTCTGACTGGAGTCTTGTATAACTGATTTTACAGAATACTGGGCTAAATGTGAGACCTGCCTACGTCAAATAAACCTTGGAGTGTAATCAAAAAGATAAATCTAGTATGTCTGAAAATATGAAGACTTTTTCTTCTATGAAGACCTTAGGGGACTCCTTTGGAGTCTTTGGAGTCTTCTCAACCTTGATAAAATCACTGGAACAGTGTTTCTTATGTAGTGTCTGCCACTGAAACTGTGTCCCAATCTAACATTGAAACCGTAAGAGTTTGGGTAGTCATCCTATGTTTATTCTTTACTTTGATCAGCTTCTATGCAATGGCATCATTGAGAAAAAACACAACAATATTCTAAAGACACTAATGTAGGTTAGTTTAACTTAATCTCTCTCTTCAGCATATAGTACTTGTCAGAAAAATATATTAATGTGGGACTTTTCTGTTCTCAGAGTAGTCTTTGTCAGGAATTTGAGATGTCTGAAACAAGAGAATTAAAGAATCCTTAAAAGTGTACTTCAGTATCTTTCTCCATATTTTACTGTTTGCCTGAAATAATTTCAACATATCCTTCTGAAAAAGAAGCCAGTCACATTAAACCATATTTATTCTATTGTAAACTATCACTGGTTATACTTGACACCATACTCTGTTGATTTTTGCAGCTCTGGCTTTGGAACAGTGATCAAAATTCACTATACTAGTATGGTAGAAACCTATTTATAGACTTATTTTACAAAATTAATTTCTGCAAGGGAAATTATGCTATATTTAGATTCAAAAAGACCTATTACATTCTCTCCTGTTCAACCACCTACAAATGCAAGTTCATTTCTACAGTATAATAACTGCTCACTTCATAATTTGTTGCATAAAAATCTAGGACTTTACATTTTTGAGAAAACTCTGCAGCATAGCAACACATTTTCCTCCCAATCCTAAGACATTTTTCTGACTTAAAACTTCTTCCTAATTAGCTGTGCACATTGATATGTTGTTGTACTGTTCTGTCTTCCATCTCTGTTCTTCACATGGAACAATAGTCTTTATACAATTTTTTTTCTCATTAGTAACTATTTTTAGCTCTTAACTGGGTCTTTCCCAAAGACAGTGAAGATGTGGACTCCATTTTTTACCTACTGTTTTTTTAAGACCAGCACAACTATACTTTTGTATTTACAAAAAAGTCTGGAATATACCATAAAACTGTCAGGACCTAACTTTTGAAAAAACCTCATGCATACGTCTGGCATTTCTTTTGTACACAGAAATGCTTGTTTATGCCAAACTCTGTTTTCTTTACATAACAAGACACTGCTGCTTTCATAGAGTAATTCATCCAGCTTTCTCTGATCATTCTCATGTGTTCATAAACATATACTTGTCCTGAATGCTGTTCTTGGGGTACCTCATATCTGGGTTCACATGTGTTGGCAACAAACAAGGATTTTAGTGCTCTGGAGATTTAGATCAGATTGTGCAGTAATTTGATGTGGTTTTCCTTTCATAGGCATATGGAAGCCCTGTGAACACGGCTCTGCAAATTGCTTTTTTAATCATTTGGGTTGTTGGTTCATTGTTTGCTATTGTAGATACTTATAAGTATGCACCTACTCATGCCAATGTAAAAATAATGAAAATTGTGACAAAGAAGACATCTTTTGAAAATCTCAGCATGGTAATTTCTATTAGACATATCCTCATACACAAATTAAAAACTGTATTAAAATCTTCATTATAAAGATTAAAAAAATCTGAAAGTCTCTACTTGTATTGGTCTCAGCTATAGCCTCTCTGTCACACGCTTTGAAATACTGACCTGCAGCATTTGGAGAGTAACTATTTCAGTGAAAGAATACTTGCTGAACCTGATTTCCCAGAATGGCCGTAGGCAAAAGTCTTTGTTATTTGCACAAATAGATTTCATGACTGTGTGCACAAACTGTATCCTAATGTGGCCATAGAAGCAAGGTTCATAGTGGCAATCAGTACAGCACCACACAAGTGTCTGAGGAGCAAATGAATGTGCGCTAAGGATCTGACATTCATAACACACATTTTAGGGGAAGTTTACTTTACTTTACAGCTTCCCAGGCTGGGCACTAAATATTTTAGGGTTTGGAAGAGCATGCTTTGGGAGCACATCTGGTTTGGTTTTGCCTGAAGAGAATTGAGGCTGAACAGTCAGAACCCGCTCCTGGTGTGAATCTAACTGGTAAGCAGGGATGATCAGAAGATTAATCTCAGAACTACTGAAATAAGACAATTCAGGACACTCAGAGCTAGTCAAGCATCCAATTGCTCTCTTCAGAAACCCAATTCAGGAATATAATTATTCACAAAAGCAAAATATTCCGATGTCTATTTGCTTTTCTTTGCCATATATATGGCTTGGAGGAGTGGGGTGAGGTTGTTGTTTGTTTTTGTTTGTTTTTTAAATTAAATATTCTCTAGTGTCGTGTCTTTTCTAGAACAAAAGGAAAGTGTCCTAAGAGACCTAGAGGACCATTGTCATCAGGGCTTTCTCAGTCAAGTTTCTGGATAAGTACGTTGAATGATAACTCTTCCTTTCCTAAAACAATGGATATACTCCTGAGCCAAATTGCGCACTCCATCAATTGTGCATACATTTATGAATTGAAGGGATATTAGAGAAAGGGAACAAATAAAAGAGGAGGACTCTATATAGGTGATGACTGGTATTAAATCCTGTCAATTCTTACAGTTTGAAACTTGCAAAGAGTAAGATGTGTAATTTAGTTCACAAATGCACTGTTAGAACGCTCTCAGGGAGCATTAGTCTGTCACCATAAGTTACCTTAGTGGTTCTACTCTGAGGTAGAAAAAAGGCTGAACCAGATGGAGAACTAATGGTGTTGCCAAATCATCACCAACCCCAAAGGGATTTTTTTCTGGTAGCTTTTGAAGAACTCCTAACCAAAACATTGTATTTGGAAGCAAAAAGAAGAGAAAAGCAAGGGAGAACAAGATACTCATAGATGTTTTTCTTTGTGTGTTTCAGAACAGATTATGTAGTGCAAATTAAGCTTATATTTTCATATATGGTTTATATGAACTAGGAAAATCCTAGCTTCTACCTGCTTTTTCCTCCATTCAGCTAAAAGATAATAATTTTCATAGCACAGTTCTTGAATTAAAAAAAAAAAAAAGCAGGCTACGCTTTTCCTCAAATTTAATCAAGCATTCAAGCTTTGTCCTAGTAAGTGCTTCAGTCTTACCCGAATCAAGGCCAACAAATTGTGGTGTTCAGAACTGCTGCATATCTTTGCATGTGCTTTTATATTATAATAAAACACCTCTCCAAGAACACAGCATCGTTTCTATTGTAGCACAGAATATTATGTGGGGAATTCATAATATTATCATTCAGTCTTAGTATTTACAGCATAAAACATTTTAAATTCCCTAGTATTTTTTTAAGCCCAGACACCTATCTATTGCATACAGAGTTGTTATTACTATTTTTTCTTATTTTCAGAACTTCCTAGAAGTACAATAAATTCCAGCCAAAAAACCCCAAAAAAAAAAGGCCTTCTGAAGACAACAAATTTGGGCTCATTCATGTGCTGTCTTTTTGAGTGCTTGGCTTTGCAAAGAGCAGACAGTGTCCAAGGGAATAATTGTTGAGTTTCTCAGCTTTTCTGTGGTTGGTCCCTATGGCAGAAATAAAAGTTTCTGGAAATGTCCTGATTTTTTTTCCCCTATGAATATCAGAGTGTAGAATAGAAAGCTGGTTTTATAGAGACATGTATCTGAGCCTGTGTATTCTGAATGTTTGGCGGATAATACCCAAACTTCAAAATCTACAGTGATTTGGCAACTAGAAAAGGAAGGAATCTCTCCACTAAGGGAAATGTAGTAAAATCTGTAAAACCTCACTGCTTTTATAATTGTTTTCTGTGATACAACCCATTGAGCAGGAATTACTAGATTAAGAAACAAAGTGTGTATTCTGGTTTTCCTAAGGTCTGTCTCCTCTGAAGAACTACTTTTCTATCTGTTGTACGTCATTTGTATTTTGTATTTGTTTTGCTAGCATTTAGTCCAATTATAACATTTCTACTGAGTCCTCCAAATACCAAAATGTGATGTCTAATACCCCCCCAAAAAAATGCAGATTACAGAAGATTGATAGACTTGTTCCTAGGGCTAGATTTACAGAGGATGTGAGGCACTGAGATTTCACCTAAAATCCCTTTTAGGGCTATGCAACCCTCAATGACCTTCTATTATAGTTTGACTTTAAGGTACTCTTAGGTCTTGATCCAGCTCTGTCATGCCTTGAACATAGGTGCACTGTCTCTCTCTCAAACTTTCAATAGTAAATTGTACAGGAAACAAGCATACATAAAATTAGAAGAATTCTGCTGTCTCATCTCTCCAGAATGAGAGAGGATATAAATACTTTTGCATGAAGTAAATTGTGTCTAGAAACCTACTATCTGGAACTCTATTGATCTTTGTCATTCATCATTCACATTAAGAACGTAATACAGAATTCAGATTTCTTTGTGTATATTCTGCAGTTCTTCTTGAGATGATACTTTTAGTTTTACAGTTCCTTTAACATTTTCATTAACATTTCTAGAAATTATCTTACATAAACTTTAAAAATTATAATCTTGATATTTTATGTCATTGCAATGCATGAACTTGTATGTTCAGTAAGATCAGAATTAGGACTTTTTTTTCAGAAACAAGTAAAATAAAGACATAAAAATAAAATATATATACTGTCCTAAAGTATAGATAGTGCCTTCATGTCTATCTTTTGACAGTCCTGTCTAAATCATGGAGACTTCTTGCTTTCATGTTCAGCTATCATCAGGAGTAATGTCAGCTTCTGTGATAACTTTATAGTAATCGTTACACATGTTGGGAGTAAAGACATGTCTTACTCTAATATAGATAATCATCTTTCCTAGGTTGTGACTTGTAAATAAACTACAATTCTAAGTGCAACACATGTCACTGAAAATATTGTGTGGGGTAAGTGTTGTATGCATTCCTGCAGAGTAATGTGATGCAGATCAGAAACTGTTCGCCAAGGGAGATTTATGATTTGGGCTATGCTCATGCTCAGGACAGGAAAGGGAACTGAGTTTAGACTCTGGGACTACCTATCAGTACACTTAGCATGGCCAATGCTTGGGCTATCCAAAATATTTTATTCTCTTAAATTGTTAACATGCTCCAGGAAACAGTTTTAGTCTATATCAATGACCAAAAGCTCTCTGCTCAGGAACGGAGAGGAACAGCACAGGATATGGGAAGGTAAAAAGAGTTCCACCATTTGGATGTAAGCCATGGTCTTGCTTGCACTTCATTTTATTTACTGGTGCAGGTGTAGCCCCAGACTTTACAATCATCCCTCTGAGTATTGCATGCTACTGAGGAGGACTGACATATGATGAGGGGTTGACAGATATGGTTGCTTTTAATGATAGATTTCATTGGGAAGGAGCTACAAGAAACATGTTATCGAGACTCACAAATGTCAATTTGTAAAATCTATTAATAGCTACTAGTTGCACTACAGAAATATACAGCAGATCCCTCCTGGGGAATGGAAATGCTTTCAGTTTTGAACATGATACCAGAGGACAAGTATATCAATCTTTTTTCATAATTGTATAAAACTTTTAGATAAGTGACTATGCTAGCTCCACCAGGATAGAGCTTGGTTAACTTTCTCTTTAGACAAATTGATTTGCCTGCGTTTCCCTATAAGTTTGTGAATATGAAATTGCTTCTGTGGAAAAGACAAAAAGAAAGATTGTTCATTTTATATTACAAGACTGTGGGTTAGCTTGATATTGTTAACATACACTGTAGCCACTAACATACAAATCACAAACATACAAGCTCTAGCAACATGCTTTGGATCCTCCTAATTTTTTGTAATTAGCCAGGTGTATATACCTCTTTGGTCAGTAACCAGAAGATACATGACTTATTTTCCCTGTTTAAATTCTCTAACAGTAATAATATATATTGAACAAAGACATTCAAAGAATATTCACAATGCAGATAAATTTTATCAAAATATTTCTAAATATTTCTTAGCAGAACTGTCTTTGAGTTGTGTTTTTGATCAGGATAAAGAGCATGATATTCCCTTTCAAATTGAAAAATCCTGAATAGTATTAAAATATTTTCATGAGACCAAACAACAGGGTTGTTTTTTTTCTACCAACCTCATTCACAGAAATGATTGAAATTTTCAGACAGAATGTTAGAGAGGGAGAAAACGTACAAGTTAGAATAGAAACCCTTCATTTAAAACTGTTAACATTTAGAAAAGTTTTAAGCAATTGGAAATAAGAGTTATGTTTAAGTTTGCCATGGACAACTTTGCCTATAGTTGGTGACATGTAAAGCCTTTTTACTTTTGTCAAATATTTAATACTGAATGCTTGCTGAATCATTTGTATGAGTAATTCCCACCTGCAAGTTGTTTAGAAACTGCCTAGTGATATTTGTTCTCTTGGGTTATGTGACTAATTTTATCACATATTACGTACAATAAAAACAATTAAACCCCAAGCCAGGGTCAGGGTGCTATAGGTGTGGCTGAGTAACACACACCCTTTGCCCATGGCAACACACATTCTAGTACAAAACAGGTCCCAACAAGCCATGGAACAATAGTAGACAGTGGAGAATCCACTGCCTGTGTCAATGAGCATAAAGGTGCTAGGAACATGGTTTCATGATGGCCTGATTCTGTTCCTCTGCCAGTACTTGATTTCAGTGACACAAGTTCAGGATAAGTATGTGTAACTTGGAAGTACTAAACCATTAAAGATTGTGTGCATGCAAGTATCTCAGTCGCTTTCTCACTCTCCCATTTGGTGTTGCAGTCTGGAGCTGGTTTTGCTCCCCTGGCTGTGGCAACGCTGGCAAAAGGCAGCCCGACTCTTTGGCTGCCAGCAGGGGAGGGCGAGGCTGCAAATGCTCTACTATCAGCTGTTCCTGGGGTTTGAACATAACTCAATAGGAGAGACTTGTTTGTAGTTCAGAGCTTTCATATAGGCTGTCTGAAGTTGCTGAGGATTCACAAACTGTCCTGCAAATAGCTGTTGTCACAGTGACTGCAAGCAAAAGTTATCTTACAGGTAGTAGACAGGCTCTCGCTCCTGAACATGTTTGAATCTATGTATCCAGCTATCCTAAAATAACTTGTGCAATGAGTAAGCTATTAACTTTTATGTGGAGAAATTAATCGGCCATATGTATTCATTTAACAATGTTGCAGTCTGCCTGCCCTGTAATTAAGATTCAGCACAACAGTGATATCTATTAAGGCAAATCAGTCTGCTGAGGAGTAGAGGCAAGAACAAAATTGTTCTTTTGGCTGTGGCTCTAATGTTACACATGAACTTCATGCTCTTGGAAGGCTTACTGTCTGACAATACCCACACTGCTTGATCAAAGGTGACATTTGAATCCAGCGAAGAACATTTGTTGTGCTGGCTCATGATTGTTCACATTGGGCACAGTCTATTTTTGCTAGGATCAGAATTCCTGAATGAAAGAGAAGCAATGGAGATTTGAAACAATTGTCAAGTCCTCCAAATGAGACAAACTTGAGGTGGACCAATATGCTGAGTAGAATACCTTCAAAGCTTTCTTGGTTCCTGCAGTGGAAGGCAGTAGACATCCCTGATCGGTCTTATTTTCTCTGACTCCTAGACACTTGTGACTGTAAGCAACTGAGAAGCAGTCCTATTGACTGACATAAGTTGTTTCAGTAGCAGAACTGAGGTTAGTGTAGATCTGTAGTTCAGCACAATGCTAAGGGAAATGTTGCTGCTGGAGGTTCTCTGCTAAATGAGAGGTAAAACAAAGCCACTTCTACTCATTGCCAGTATCATAAACCAGAGAGCCTCAACTTGGAGCTTCTGAAACTGATGAAATACTGAGTTAACTGAGCCACAGAAAGAGATAAGAGGGCAATGAGGAAAACTGACAAACCAGTAATGGTAGAACAATTTTTAACCAAAATGTACAAGGAGGGAAGGAATGAGTGATAGAAGGAGAGGAAGATAAAAGGCTCTCCTTGCTTACAGGCAAGAAAATAAAGTTCATAATCTAGAAACTATAGTGAATGGGCTCTAGAACACCTAGCACCTGTTCAGTGATTCTGTTCAAACATCTGAAGTTCTTCATGCTTGAAAATCATCAGGCTAGACTCTCATCAGCTTAAATGGGAGTATGAATGGCTTTAAATCTATGATCTTCCATAAGCATGTCTAGGTTTGCAAAACAATCCTCTCCAATCTGCCATTCCTCCATTCCTTTTCTGGAGTTGATGGAGGAGATAGGCACCCCTTCTGTCTGTCTCTAAAAAGCTACTGGCAAGGGTTGCTGACTCAGAAGAGGGGATAGTACATCACCTGTGGTGATATTGTCAGAAGGATTTTACTTGAAGAAGCAAAATGGTTATTGTGAACAAACTGATTCAGTGGCATCATCACTGAGCTGCATCATAATCTGGGACTGAATTGTTGTAGTTTTCATACAAATACCCTGTCTGCACTCTTGGACCTCTCTATAAATAAGCTGTAGGTAGAAGAAAGTAGACTTCGGGAAGTTGGTAAGGTGTAAAACTGTGAGTGTCTGCATTTGTATTATGCTTTTGAAAAGAAACACTAGTTTTTCTGCTGCTCTGTGTTAATGGAAGCACCTATCTTGTATCTGGACAATCTATCAATCTGGAATATGCTGTTGGCTCTGATCTCCCCAGGCACATGACGAATGAAGACATCATTGCTCTGCCACTCTGCAAAGAATGTGGTTCATGTGTTTTGGCAGTGACCACCTTGCTTTCTCTGATTTACTGAGGAACAGTGTTGGGGTTTGTTTTTGTTGGGTTTTTTTGTGGCATGAGGGCATTTTGTCCCTCTCATATTTCTTTTCCTCTCCATTCCACTTTGCTACACTACTTCCCTGGAGAGAATAAGAAGTCAAGGCTGAATCTTGTCCATTAGAACATTTCTGTAACTCATGCTGCATGGTACCCTCCATCAGCATTTATATCCAGGAACAGCACTCATAGTAGTGCTTGACTTTACTGCAAAAAGAAATAGATTCTTGTGTGTCAGGAGCAGTTCGCCCCACTTTCTCAGTATATACCTGTATATACTTTCTCCGTATATATATATGCTATTAGAAGAGAATAATACTCAGCATGTAAGTGTCTGGTTTCCTTAAAGAGGTTTGTGCTGGGTTGAATGACCCACAGGAACAGGCAGGTGGAGGCTGTAGTGGGAGACAGAATTAGTACTTTTCCACAGCGGTACATGTGTTTCTTTTACACTTCCCAGTTATGACTCATCCTGCTGAAACACATTAAAAATATTGTTTCTCAGCCACGGGCCACGCATCTCATTCATGTGTTTTTTTAACTTATTTCACAACCTCTTCCTATGAAGGAGTTTGTTCCTTTGTCACAGAAATTGTTAGTTTCCCAAGTTCTCAGGACAGTAAAAAACTCTAAAACTGGAGTTACTGGTCTCCAACCCCTGTTTTGTCTGGCTTGACTCATTTTTCTACCTGAGAAGGAGACATCTGAAGGGATTCCTTCTCAACTCAGTAAGGCTTCAAAATTGTGCAAACCTTGCAGTTGTCATCTTCTTCTCACAGCATGCAGTGGGAAAAGGCCCTCACACCCTGTGCACTGACTTGCTTCTTGTGGTTGCCCAGTGTTGCTCGTGATATATCTGTTACCCAGACAAGGCAAGCATGGTTAGGTGTTTCCACTGTCTACAGAAAGCTTTCCAAATATTGAATAACCAGACTCACAGGACTGCCATAAAGAAGCAGTACTATTTGATCTAGACTAGAAATTCTGGAGGGTTTACCTGCAAATGTATGCTATTGTCACTTGACCAAAATCACCAAGACAGGCAGTAATGAAAGCACAGCCAAAACACAGACAGGTATGGACTTTATTTCATACAGAAGTCTCTAGCTTCCTATGACTTTTTTCTTATTATCAAAATAAGGAAAACTAAAATTACAAGAAACAAATAAGGAACTATTCATTTTTTCCATGTTTTTCTAGTGAACTTTTTATGATTTAAAATATATCTTTGTAACCATTAATGATCTCTGCATTGATCTAGTTTACATCTAATTACAAGTACTGAAAATCAGGTATCTCAAAAATAGTTTCTCTTTGTCAGGTTAAAAAAGGATGTCTCCTGTGGATAATAGGCTAGGTGAACAATAGAGGAATTACAGGTCTCTGTAGGGGAAAATATCATTATATTACAATGAAGAACTGAAAATAGATTGCTGATATTACTCAACCAGTAGCGCAGAAGAATTAGAGATCACTTGACTGAGACTGCAACTTATGAAAGGCTCAGAATTTTTTTTTCTTTATACTTTGCCATATTTTAGTGAAACTCAGCATATCAAATTAAAGGGCAGTAAACTGAAGATTGATTAGAGGAGTTTTATAAACCATGCATGTGTGCGGCTGTATGTTTGTGTGCATGCAGAGAGAGAGAGAGACAAAAACCCTGCAACATTTTCTACCATGCAAAGAAATAAACAAACACGTTGTGAGTGAATTAAGGACCAAGTGTTTTATGAGTATTTACTATTTTCTGATGTGTTTTCTCCTTTTCTCTGACATTTGGTTTCTAACAGCTTTAGTGTATCAAACTGCATGGATTACAGCAGCTCATCTTTACATGAAATACAGAATTGCAGGATATCTTCAGAGTCCCTCCTTAATAAACCCTAATGCCCATCATTGGTTTATAATGTAAGTCAGGTCAATTCAACACATCAGGCTGAATGGAGGAACAACAGACTTCACTTAATTCACATTACTAACCTATCTCATGGCAGTTATAAATCATGTAACTGCTAATTTGGCATCTAGCCATATAGAAGGAAAAGTTTTGACAGCCAAATATTTTTTCTTTGGTTTTGTTTTGTAAATAGTTTGTTATGTAAAACTACTCTTGATTGAGCTATTCATTACCTAAGAATTTGGGCTCAGATCTTCAAAGAACTTATGCATCATTTTGGTTTTTGTTGCAATATCTGTCCTTTAAAAATGGTTTTAGTCATTGGCTTTTTGTATCGCTAAAGTGTTTCCTGCTTGTGAAAATTATTTCAATATTGACAAAAAGACATTTTGATTTAGAAAAGAGGATATTTCAATCACTGTTAGGTAGCAGCTGTCTCAAAGATTCTATTTTTTTTTAAACAAAAGCATATAATATTTTAAGCCTTTTAACTGCCTTAAATAAAACATCTACAATAGTATTGGGTGCTTAATATGCATAAGAGTGGCATGCTGTCAAATAATGGAAAAATAATACAAAAAGTCAAAATGGATGTTCAGAGCTCTATAATGAACCTCTTTTTCCCCAGTATTTTTTTAATGTTCATTTCAGAGTGATAATTTCTTTCATTCCACATCATCACAAGACCATGTTTTGCAATGTTGGACTTTCCCCTGTGAGGAAAAGGGAAGTTTTAACTCTTCCTATTCTAGGGTGGGAATTCAGAGCAGGCAGTGAGTTATGAAGCAGCATGAGCACATCCCTCAGTTTAGCACTGCCCACCACAGAAAGGCAACAGTATTGCTCAGATGATGACGATGGGTACCTTTGAAGCTCTTACCTTTCCTAGGAATAAAGCATGGTTTGTAAGAAGTCCCTACTTCTCTAATTAGGTTTGCTATTTTCAAGTTTTCATTCTACTGTTGTTTTTACTGCTCTTGCTCTGAGCATTCGGTGTTCATTACCTATCAATGTGTTGAGGACTGAAATGCTGATGGAGTCAATAGTTCAGTGATTCAGCTAAAAATCTTCTGTTGAAACCTAAGGCCAAATAGCCTTGCTAACCTACTCAGTAATTTCAAATATTTCATAGAAACTGCTATTGACAGAACAGTTATAGCCACAGATGGCTTGCAGTCAGAAATAGTTTTGTTATGAATTTACTGAGCTTGAGGGACTCATTTCATCTTGCCCTGTGTCAGCTGGGTGCAGCAAAGAGCAGTTAGTGACACATTGCTTTTTATCCTTCTAAACACAAAGAATAGGACCCTCCTTTTGTTAGCAATGATGGAGGGTAAGCAGTGGTCATCTGGACCCCATCTGCATGTCCATCTTTTTATACTGGATAATGGATTGGTCTAGTGCCTTTTTTTTTGCTAATGTAGCTCTTCACACTTGCTCTCACTCTGCCATTTTTATGATGCCTGTAGCTGAGTACTTATGACCCAAGGTTGTGTTTTGGGCCCAGCCAGCTACAAGACACCACATGGCTGCTTTCTCACTCCTCCCTCACCAGTGGGATGGGGAGGAGAAAATATAACAAAAGGCTCCTGGGTGGAGACAAGGACGGGGGGGATCACTCACCAATTACTGTCATGGGCAAAACAGACTTGACTTGTGGAAAAAAAAAAACAGTTTAATTTGTTACCAATTAAATCAGTAGTAGGATCATGAGAAACACAACCAAGCCTTAAATCAATTTCCACCCAATTCTTTCCCTCTTCCTGGGCTCAATTTCACTCCCAGTTTCTCTACATCCTCTCCCCCATCACTCCAAGTGGCACAGTGGGATGTGGAACAGGGGTTGTAGTCAGTTCTTTACATGATGTTTCTGTCCCTCCTTCCTCTTCAGAGAAAGGTCTCCTTCCACACTTCCCCTGCTCCAGCATGGGGTCTTTTCATAAACTCCCTTCAGCAGTGTGCGCTCCAGCACAGGCTTCCCTTGGAGTCACAGCCTTTTTTGGGTGCAGTCATCCACTCCATCATGGGGCTCTCCATGGGCTGCAGGTGGATATTTGCTCCACCATTAACCTCCATGGGCTGTAGGTAGACACCCTGCCTTTCCATTGTCATCACCATGAGCTGATGGGGAATCTCTCCTCCAACACCTGGAGCACCTCCTCCCCTTCCTTTTTCACTGACCTTGGTGTCTGCAGAGTTGTTTCTCTCACATCACGTTCCTCTCTCTGGCTGCAGGTTTTTTCCAGAAGGGTTTTTTCCCTTCTTAAATGAGTTACTACAGAGGCTCTAACACCATTTCTCCTTGACTCAGCCTTGGCCAGAGGCAGATCTAATTTGGAGTCAGGGAAGCTTCCTGCAGCCTCTCACAGGAGCCACCTCTGTAGCCCCTCCTCCACTACCAAAACCCCGCCACGCAAAGCCAATACACCCTATTCAAAGACAGCTTTAGCTCGCACTGGCCATAAATCCCACTATGGCAGTTTGCAAAATTGGGCAATTCTAGAAAAGCTTGCATGACCAAATGGCTGTCCATCAGCAGCAGCATAACAAGAGATGAGATGAATAATGCCATTCTCCCCCCTCCCCAGCTATATATGCGTGCAAACATGCATTGAGTAACAAACAATCCACATTTTCTCCTTTGTTATCTCCAATTATCAGCTAAAGATTCTGTCATGGAGATCAAGAGACACATTTGGCTTCAAGAACAGGCTGACAATTGCTTAAATCACAGCCTAGATGCACTTGCTTGAGAGATTTAGCTTACCTCCTACCATTGCTTCTGCCCAGTATGGAGTAGTCATGCTACACAACTATCTATACCTACCTGTTGTACTGGTACAAGGACATCCTCCTGATCCAGGCAGGCAGTATGCACTCTGTTGTCTTCAGCTGTTAATCCATGGCCTGCAGTTTGGAAATACAGTTTAAAGCTTAAAGAGTGTAAAAGTGCATTGGCGTTAGCATAAGGCTGTTACAATTGACAGTATATAGACAAATATTAACTACAATTATCAAAAGCATTTTATATACACTTAGAACTTTTTGTAGGTAATAACACCATAAGGAATGCAATGCTTTTTCTCTTCCTCGACTCAGTATGTATTATAGGAAATTACTGATGAGTTAATGAGTAGCTGGTTTGCATATTTTTCCACTAGAACCCACAGACATAAATTGTGAATAATGAACAACAAGATTTTGGAAGCCATGACAAATTGAAATAGAAGGTTTTATTGCAATAATGTATTTTTAACCAGACACCAGGCATTTTTAACCAATTTGACCCACTTTCACCAGAAAACAATTTTTTTTCAGAAATATTACAATTATGCAAAAACTAAGAATATAATGGGGTTTTAATTAAATGCAACATTGAAAAATACAGTTGCTACAGTAAGTCTGTGTTAACTCATAAAAGTGTACGACTTCAAAATCTAAATGATCTTTCTTTGACAATTGTCTCTCTTTAAATATAACTTATTTGTAAATGCGAAACTAGCACTATCTTAAAATTCCAAGAAATCACAATACATCTCAATCAAAGTTATCTTGCTCTAGAAAACTTGAATATGGATCTGACCCATATAGTGAAGTCCAGATAATGTAGCACTATGTGGACCTAACGACTCAGACCCAAGCCAGCGTGGTTGTGTTTATATTGCAGTATCTGTGAGCTGACTAGTCCTACCATTCATGACATGGATCTATGGGTGTTTCCCTGTGATGAGCTTGGGCACCTCTGCACTACTTCCAGTTATGGAATTATTTCAGGAGGAATCAGTTTGACCTTGTCTGTAGATTGCTCTTAAAATGACTGTTGCTACCACTCCTTTTCTCTGATGCCCACTCAGGCATCCTCTTGTGTATCTTGTGAGTCATCTGTTTTACTGTGAGCAAATCATGCTAGAGATAGACTAATACAACATTTCTGACTTTAATGACTAAAATTTAGTCTGATTGTACGTATGACAAACGATCCTTTCCAATATAGTGTACAGAGAAGACTAAGTAATTTGAAGAACAGACCAGGGAAGAGTTTCTGGAGACCCAAAACCTAGAAGCTGTGTTTTGCCATTGATGTTCTATATGACTCTCAACAAATAATTTCCCTCCAATTTCTGATTTTCGTTACATGCTCTTTGTCTCAGGGTGGTATCACAATGGGAATGGGCTGCTTCTTGAAACGATGAATATGGTACCTACATCCCCCGATTTTGTTTATTGTATGTAACCACTACCAGAATGTGAATGCTAAGCTGTGACAACATGTAAATGCTTCAAAGGGAAACTCATAGAAGTTCATATGAAAATACTGTTAGGAAGTGAGTACATGGAGTGAATATGCATTATGTACCAAGGTCTTGAAAAGCTTCTTTCCAACTTGTTCATGGAGATTTGAAATTGTATCATAATAAGAGTGAAAGTAAAAACCCCAGCAAGTCACAGTTACAAATAAATATCTGTAAAAAGTACCCAAAGCCTAGGGTAAGACAGCTCATGGAGTGTCTGAAGTGGCTGGAGTGAAGCAGGCTTTTACCATTGGTTTCCAAGTGAATTTCCTTAGAAAGTCAAAGCAAATCAGACACACATCTTAACCTAGGCACTTTTGTAAGCACAGTCACGCACTTATCTGCACCTTTAAGCAATGTTTAGAAATCTGGTCACACAGCTGAGATCTGTAGAAGTCCTTTATTAATGTAATAACCACTTTAGTTTTATAAGGTAATTTTAGGCACTATTTGCATCCTTGAAACAACATAAAGCTTTTGTTCAGCCTTTCATGTGCTTAAAGACCCTTCATGTCCAAGCTAAATATGTCATAAGTCCATGAGTGATAGAGACAAATATGGTGGTGATGGTGGTAGGGATGGTAGTCAGGCCTGTTTTCTGCAGTATACCCTATTGTATAAGTTGTTCTTTAATACTCACATAAACCTCTCTGTATATTGCATGGTCCCTGTGCACTTAGTATGGGATTAATGTTTCTTTCAAGAGACAAAGCCCCTTTTAGCCTACCAAAATCACTAACAAACCTTTAGGTTTGGTGTCTAAGGATCAACCTTCATGAACCCAGAACTGGAAAGCTGCAGCAATTTAAGTTGTTACAGGTCCTTGCTTTCTTTCCTTTTTAATCTCTCCAACCATATGCCTGCACCTCATCTGTCACTGAGATAGGTTAAGTCTAGAGGATGGATTAGGGAAAACAGGTTCTGCACATGCTAGCCCTTGTCCTGTGGAGGTGGTTGCATGAGGAGAGATATGGAGTAGACAGCTGAGGGTGGTAACATCTCACTTGAATTGCCATAACAAAGGCTCTTCAAACCTATTTATCACAGTCCTAAGTCACTGAGACTCATTTATGTGTTCTGCCACAAATATCCCAATACTTACCAATTTTTTGTCAAATGCTGCATATTTCTACATTCAATTTCGAAATTAAATTTTGTTTGCAGCTTTAAACCTACACTTAGTGCAGAACTGGGTGCTGTTGCTGATGATGAGATTTCATGCAGGCACCTTTGCGACTTATAGTAGAAGGAAGCAGAAGAGTCAAAAAGCAAACAGGTCTGTTCTAACTTATATAATTTCACAGAGAGAAATGGACTTGAGAGAAGTCTTGTCAAGAGCTAATAATGTGCCTGATAATGGTTAGTAACATTTTTTAGGTGCTCTTTGCCCGCTTTTCCTGCCTGAATAGCACGTCTAGAAAACTGAAATGGAGAGAACTTTGTCCTTTCATAAATAAATTATTTTGAATACCTTTGTGAACCTGGACTTGAAAAATGTTTCAGCTGAACATCAGCGGTGCCAGTTTTCCTTTGATTGCACACTTTTATATATTGTAAAAATATTTTTGTGAGAGCTCTGCTTTTGCTGTGGAATGTTGCGCAGTACAGGTTTCTTCACTGCAGTTGTAGTGTCCTTCTGTCTTGGACTGTCTGTAAAGGCCCCTGACAACTAAAGATCAGAAGGCAATTATGAGTTTCAAATATCAGTAGCTGTCTTTTTATGTGTTTGTGAATGCTAATACCTTTCTGTCCCAGGGGGATGGATGAGCCTGTCTTCACAAATTTGGCAAAGGTTGTCAACCACCAAGCACAAAGCCAGAACATTTCCCCCTCCCCTTCACAAGGGTGATTGTTCATGTCAATCATCTGTGCATTATTTTCTTCAAGACACAGTCAGGATATTTTGATCACTAAGTATCTTCTTACATATCTAGTTTTTCCAATAAGATTTTCTTTGCTTATTCATATTCTATAAAGAGGTTGGTTCTCGTTATTGATGGATTAGTGTGCATTCCAGCTCAACATGGAATAGCTGGGTGGAGAGAACAGCTGTTGATAATTCCATAATAATTTAGAAAGCTAGTGGGCTGTAGCTACAAAACAAATGAGCCAGATTGTATACCTTAACTATGCTGAGTTTGAATTTACATGGGACCAGTTTTGTTCCATTACACAAAAACATTACTGCATGAATTGATCAATGAAAGTAATTATAATTACAGAGCACAGTGCTGTTGATAGAAAGCTGGCAGAACCTGATTCTTTTCTCTGAAATTTCCACCTGCCCTACTGAACTAGTTTTTCTCTCTTCAGGAACTCTGAACTATTAGAGCTGTGCTCCTGTTCAGCTGATAACAGTAGGCATTTTTTTGAAAGTGATGTGTTACATGGCAGAGATTACTATTCTTGGTCTGTAGGCTGCTACAAGAACATTGGCCTCACTCAGTAAATCAGTCATGCGAAGCCATTTATTTAAGGAAAGAAAGATTAAATTTATGAGTTACTGTGCCCATCACTGAAACTGCTAATAATTGCAGAAGTGTGTAGGTGTAATTCTTGCTATTACACCTCCTGACATTTTACAGAGTTAATATTGTTGCTTGTCTGCCTGTGCACTGTGCCTGATCAGTGCAGTCTCTTCTATCTTATTAAATTTCTTTCTAAATCTTTCCAGGGCATTTCTCTTCTGTATGCATGTGTGTGTATGAGGGTCTGAGTGCAACAACAGGAACCACCCCATGAGTTGCAGGGCCCGTGTGTTCATAGGGCAGTGATGGCAGGGAGTGCGGGTGTACAAGTGAGTAAGTGATCACCAGCAAAGATGGAGTCAGTGAGTGGGTGAAGTGGCCTTGGGAGCCAGGGAGGTGAGTGGATCTGTAAGGGACAGTTCTGAGAATGAGAGCGTGTGTGTGAGTAGCTTCCACCAGCTACTGGCCAGACTGAATGAAGCCATTTGCTGCAGGGATTCAGCTTTTATGTATATGTATAAATATTCTCACTAATAGACCTCTGTCCAGAGAGGGGAGGAGGGTGAGGGTCTTGGAGCTGCCTGTGTTCACATGAGTGCTCTGAGTGCCTGTCTGTCATCTCTGGAGCCAGCTGTGTACATATGTGGTGTGTATGTGTACTCTTTGTGTAAGCACTAGGTAGGAATATATCTTCAGCATTTGTATCAGTTGGACCCAGGGACGTGGAGCTGCAGCAGCCTTGCCTCTCTTGAGCTGTTAGAGGTGGCATGATATATTTTCCTCAAAAAAATATAATTTATATGCATAATTTTCTTCTGCCTACTTAATCTGTAGATGAAGTTTTGTGACAGATCTGTACATATTCTTTTAACACCATGAACTCCTTCATATCACTTGCTGATTCATCACACTAGAGGTAATTTATGATTTATTCTGAATACCACCACATTGCCATTTGTGTGGGGAGGCAATGAATGCCTGTAGGAAATCGGTGGGAATAGCTGCTGCTCATGAAGCCAGAGATGGCCCCTCCAGAGGAAAAGAGGCTCCAAACTGCTGAGTTCCTGTGGGCGCTGTGGAGGAAACTGATGTGATCAGGCACCTTGGGCAGGGGCAGGACAGGGACACTTCTCTGTGCCTGCTTGGTGGTAACCTTCAACAGAGCGAGAGAGGTTATGCCATGGTGCCCTTGAGTACCCACCTGGAGCCCAGAGCTGCTACTCTGCCCAGATAAGACTATCAGAGGTAGCCTATCATCATGTGAGGCAGTGGCTCCCAAGGCCCATATGAGTTTAGAACCACACACTACCTCCTCCTCCTTCCCCATGGCCAGTACTAGATACAACAGAGAACTCCTGATGCTGTAAGAGCATGAATAATGAGGCATGTGTCTTTTAATACATGTTTACTTTTTTCCTGTGACTGCATTTCTCACTGAGCCCTATGAAATGTAACATATACTTAGAAGTGCTATCCACAGGTCTTCCCCCAGATAGCTACGTGTGTTGATCCATGAGCTTTCTTTTTTTTTTTTCCTTTCTTCCTTTTTTCCCTTTATGGGAAGAAATATCTTGTAGGGTTTTAATTTGTTCTTGGGCAGAGCATACCATAATGCAACTCTCCTCAACGTTCATGACAGGTGGTCTTCACTGTCTTGCAAAATGTTATGCCTGGACCATTCCTGTGAACAAGCTTTGGCAGGGGGGTTGGACTAGATGATCTCCAGAGGTCCTTTCGAACCCCTACTGTTCTGTGATTCTGTGATTGGTTAACCAGTACCTTATATTACAATGCATGTGGCTTCTTAGCCTCGTGTTTCATCTTATCACTTTATCTTAAGTGTCGTCAGGCTCCGTTTGGACTAAAATACACATGTAGTAATGCAAACTTGCATTCCAGAAATAACATGGAATCAAATAAACAAAGTTTTGACAACAACACAAAATTTCTGGGCTAGCATTGCTAATCTAAATTGTCCTCCTTGGGCAACAGACATTGAAGAAGAGAGCTTGACCCTCATGATCCCTCAGCTTTATGCAGAACATGATGTACATGGGATGGAATCCCTTGCTGGTCAGTTTAGGGTCACCTGTCCTGACCACTCGTCTCCACAGGTGAGGCCTTTTACTTTTGCACCCCTCAATGTGGTACACAAAATTTAGCAGTGACTTTGATCTGCACACCAACCCCTGGTAGTGACTCTAAACACTGAGAGCTATCACTGCTAGAAGCAGACACTGTCTGCAAAAATATGCTATTAACTTCAGAAAATGAAATTAGTCAGCAGAGACTTAATTGAAAAGTAAAATCACTGGAAAATATTAATTCTGTTCTAATTCTAACCAGATGTTTAAGAACATTCTTAACCTGGCAGCTAGTGGAGTAGCAGATAGTCCCACAACAGCCTGTATTTACAGGCTACATTTCCTTAGAAAAACAGCTTCCTCCTGATGAAACATCATGACATTCCCACATATCTGCTCCACATCACTTTGTCATTGTTAATTTTCTGACAAACTGAAACTAGCCCTTAAGAACAAGAAACTGCATGCCTTGTAGTTTTAAAACTTTTAGTCTTGCCTACAAAGGAGTAGAAAAGATAAAGAATAAAACTTTCAGAAATTTTCCGTTAGAAAAATTTCCCTGAACTCCTGGTCAACATTTTATCTGGAATTACTCTTTCAAAAATTCCCTTTCTGTCAGATCTTGCTCTATAGCCTAAGATGACCTATGGTGCTATTCAGACTTGACACATGAATGGTAGTGACAGTGGAAATATTAACTTTATTCTATTACTTTCATTGCTAATGATTATTGTTTTTCTGTTGTATTGGCATAAAGAAGGTCTATTTCAATATGTGACAACCAAGTATCTAGGAATTTACTTAATGCATTTTTCTTTTGTTGTTAGCTTTCTAATATTTTCAGAAGAAATATCCTTCAATAAAACCAAAAGCTTCCTAACTAGTTTTACAGGGAATTCAGACTATCTCAATCTTATATAAGCTGGTGTATGGCACTGTTTAAATACAAGTTTCTGCAGTTTTTATCGTGTTTGATTACTTTACGTTAGGCCACAGCAAGTTACCATCAGTTCATTTTACTTGTCTAGAAGGTAGAGCCTCTTAAATATTGTTTATGTATTTGATAACAAAGGCAAGGACTTCAGAACCCTGAGGCACTACGCCTTAATCCAGCTTTCTGTTGTCTATTTTTAATTTGTTCCTTAATTCATATTTGTAGCTTTCTTCTCCTACCTTACTGGTCACCTTGGAGATCCATCTTTTTTGCCTGGCAATATTTCTTACAAATGTGTACACTTTGTTCTTTCTTTTGTGTCCTAATTTCAAATAAATGCAAAAAGGACTCTGGCAACACATTGTTTTTCTTTTAGCTTTTTTAACTTACCTGTTATTGTGCATATTTCTGAAACGTGTATTCTCTTTCCACTGTACACACATTCACCTGTTTTACCTTCAGAAAAGTCAGTGATACATACGTATACAATAGTGTACATGATTTCCTTTGATCCATTCTCCAGCTTCCTTGATACTTCCTTGTTCCTTGACAGCAATTAAAAATCCATTGATGCCAAAAGCTTCAGTCTTCACATTTTTTTTTTAATCTTAAAAAAAAAAAAGGTCCCAAATTTTTTTTCATTTTTTTCTGGTGCTGCTTTAGACATTATTTTGACTTTCCAGGTAGGCAAATATGAGCAGTGTGAAATGAAATCTGGTAGAAACTTTTATCTATCTTGAGCCAAGTGAAATCTAATCCTATTCTAAAAAGAATAATTACCTCAAAATTTACATTAAAAATTTACATTAAAATCTTCCATCAGTGCTCTATAATAATTAAAGACAGAATGTCAGGCAATGAATACCTCTACATAGGACTAGAAAAGCTGTGATATAAGACCCTAGAATTTTGAGACTAAACTACCGTGAAAGTGGCACTTTACTTGACCTCCCTAATTATTGTCTACTCTATGTGAAAATTTAAGTTATATTTACAAAACCTGCTTGGTTGAGATTCTACTTTCCTTCACAACTTTGCTGTTTTCATTTCCCTTCTTTATACAGAGATTTGGGAAAGAAAAAAAAATTTAAACCCTCCACAAAATGTAAGGTGAACTTTGTAGACCTCTTAGGGTTTGCTTCTAACCCTAATAATCTACATTTCTCATCTGTTTCCCTGTGAAGCTGTTCTCCTCCTAGTGATCAGAAGGAAGTTTCATCATTAAAATTATCCTACAGCATACCTCTTGAGACAATGGAAA
Organism: Brachypteracias leptosomus; assembly: GCA_013401335.1. Lineage (NCBI taxonomy): Eukaryota > Metazoa > Chordata > Aves > Coraciiformes > Brachypteraciidae > Brachypteracias > Brachypteracias leptosomus. The sequence continues at coordinate 24,912 of VYZX01012577.1, forward strand.
TAAAAGGCATAAAAACCTTCTCAAGTGGATGAAAAATAAATTTTAGCATGTGCATTGTTCCTTCAGAACTTAGCAGTAAAAGTTAGAGATGAAGATTTGAAAGGAAAAGTTAGAACAAAACTTAATTATAAGTCATGTATACTCTCACCTATAATGCATAATATTTTAGTGTCGGGGCAGCCAATAAAGATTTGTCAATACTTAGAATTTTAGAAACTGTTTATCTGTGGATACAGTACCTTTTTTTTTTTTTTCCTTCCTTTCTGAGTCTAAATCGGTGGAACTTACAGCTGTAGTTACATTGTGGTAGATGAAAACCACTATAAATGTCTTCGGTTCACTACTTGGTAATCAGGTGAGAGTGGTCACTAGGAGGCTGCAGGCATTTGTTCAGATCATTTCTGTTATTCACATCTCTCTCACCTTGACTTCAAATTGCTGCAAGATCCAAAAGATATATAGACTGAGGAGCTTGAATCTATTCAGAAGCTGAAGTCGATCAAAAGCGGGCAGATTGTTAATTGTCACTGAAAAAGTTGTTTAACCACAGTAGTTGTCATAATTGGGGATTAATTTTTCATCCCAGTGCACCATGGTGGACCATCCCAGTGCAGCAGTGGTGGTATGTTCATATCTTTTCATGGAGATACTTTGTTTCTTTAGAAATTAGGATGTTGGAGATGAATGTAAAATAAAGCACTCTTTAATATAATATATTGTTAAGAGCAAAGTGAAAAAAAAGGATGGACAGAGACATGAGCTCTTCCAGTAGCAGAAGGATATTGCCTAGGCATACTGAGGTGAGAACATCATCTGTGACATGATATGGGAATTACCATGAGAAATTCTCTGCTAGGAAACACTGGCACAGAGCTGTGACTTCAACAGGGTCATAGAAGGAGATTCACTCCAGGAGGGTGTCAGGGAGTCCTGTGCATAGCACTAAGTGCTTACAGGCAGAAGTGGTGTTTGCTGATATGAAATGATGTTAAGACTTGGAAGAAGATTATAAAAGATGTCAAAACCAAATGGCAACAAAGAAATTACCTCCTCTGCAAAATCTTGCATCTTGTTTGTGTAGATAAAGAATATTTAAAAAAAAAAAAAAAAAAAAATCACTGGTAATTTCATATAGCTACAATCACATAGACTTTTGCAATGGAAATAATAACTAGAACATATTTAACAGAAAAAAAACCCCTACAAAAAATGAGCTATTCTAAAGGAAAAGAGTAATATATACAAATTACAGTCAATACATCTAAAAATATCAAGAGTTAATTAGAATGTGATTTACTTTGCATTCCATAACCAATGCCAGTAATTCCTACTTCCACTCTCATCTATTATAGATATTTGCTGTTCTTTAGATTTCTGTTGCACTGGAAAGTGAAGTGAATTAAACCCAAGATCTGCTTCTGTTAGCTTTCCCAAATCTACCGTTTAAGAATAAGGATATTTTATATTGTTTGACATGGGTCTTATGGTAATGTTTTATTTAATGCTGAGAGGTCTCTAAAACCAACAGGGTACTCAGTGAAAATGCAATGATAAAGCCTCTGCCTTTGTATTTGCCTTCTTTGGGAGCACTATTATAATCTATGTGATAATCTTACAACTGCATCTCATCTCTTGTTTACAATAAAAATGACACTGAAATTCAGGCAATTAATGCAAACTCTTTGCAGAACCAGAAATGCAGACAGCAAGATGAAATTTTGATTGAGCAGCATAAAATCTGTCAGTGCTGCCAGACACTTTTTTGCTGCCTTTCTGCATGAAGGCGATTCTCACTTTCCAACAGACTGTGAAGATATTCCAACAAAGTGTTTTTTAAAAATGTGAAGTCTTCAGGAGCATAGCACTGAAAGGTGCCATCTGAATCTTTGTGTTCAACTCCACACAGTTACAAGCACTGTGAGAACAGAAGGCATGTGGGAAGCCACTGGACACGTCTCTGGATCTTCTAGGAAATGTCTGATCTCCAGCATACAAGGCTTGGTGCACTGTGAGTGAAACTCCGAACTACAAATGCAAATAAAATTCCTCTTAGTCCTCTTAGAACTTAAGACTCTGCTCTTTAAGACTGTTGCATCTCTTTTTTTATGTCAGATGGAAACTGTAAGGAAAAACAGTATTTTGATTGGCTCTCTTTTTTTGGTTGTTTTTTAAGATTACCATCATAGAAATTAATGTAATCCTGTATTATGGAGCTGCAGGAAGCTGTGTCCTTCAGTTTTTATGTTTTACAGCGATATCATGCATCAAAAATATGGAGCCAAAAACATGGAAGGCCAATACTTTTGCAGCCTGATAGCTCTCCACTTGTATATATGACTCATGATGCATTCCTTGTCCCAATGGAAATTTGCAGTAAATAGATTAATCTCAACAAGAGCAATCAAGAACAGCCCAGAACATGACACCCTGCTAGCCCAGAGCTTAATGCCCTGTTCTGACAACTGGGAGATTTTGACTTTGCTGCTATCTTAGGAAATGCAGGAGAAAAGCTGAATTTCTCTACTTGTGAATGAACATCTGAGTTGCTGAATTGCTGTTATAAAGACTGGTGTCTTTCTTTCTTTTGAGCTTTGGGGAAAAAAGGAGAAAGTGATTATCTGAATGAAGAGGTCCACGCCTTCAGATCCTCAGCAGGAGAAGATGTGTCCTTCCTGTAAGAGATTGACATTCAAAACCTGAAGAAAAGTAAGGTTCTCCTAATCCCACATCTCCTACAAGAAGCATCCATGTGCAGTGTGCTAACCTTTGTGGATCCCATGCTCAGGTTTCAGTTTAATGTTAACATTTTCTGAGTGGTAATGCCAGTTAAAAAAAAAAAAATTGTCCTCTTTGCTTACTTCCAGATAGTCATTCTTCTTCACTTTACTCATTCATTTTGCAATCCTCTTCAGTTATGCTTATCTCTGTATGAAAGAGTAAATGCTTAAAAGAATGGGAAATGCTTAAGCGGGTTTTTCTTCTAATGAAATTACCATGAAGAACTGTACTCATAGGCACCTTAGTCTTCCTCTATCACAGCAATAGCCATGAATGATGTGAGAAAACAGGGCTGGCTTCATGAAGCTGAGCCAACACCTGTGTAATGACTCCTGCGCAATGAACAACAATCATCAGTAACAATAACCATTCTGGGAGAGAGAATTTCTACTGCTGTATTAACTTTTGCAGTAATTGCATGGTCTAGTTTAGCACACTTTGTAGTGAATATACAAAGAAGTCTGGAATATCTTCTGTTGTTCGAAAAGCAAAAATATGCAATATGAAGAGCTTACTTCTGTGTTCAGTTCTGTGCAAATTGAAATCTCTGCTGCATCCCATTAGCTTCAGGTGACGTAGATCATGTAAGCAGGACTCATGGAACTTCTGGTCTGAGTGCATAGGTTACCAGCTAAGGTCTTGTACTACACAATTATGTTAATTTACATAAGAGAGTAGAATGATGTAGTTCAAGCCAAGTAAAAACATTTCATTTTTAATCTGTATAGAACTATAAATAACTTAAATGACGTTATATCTCTTATATGGTATCTTGTTGATGTGGGATTCATGTAGCTTTAATGAATCTAACTAGAGCAAAAGGAAGCATGCTGTTGCACCTTTTATGAGTCATGTTTTAAACAGTTATAATTTCTAATTTATTTTGGAACTTGACATCTAAACATGGATTTAGCAATCCTAATTGTGTCCTCCCATCTTTTCAATTCTTACTAATTGAAACAAGCAAAGAAAATTGTTTTATCTTGGTTTTAGTTTTATTTTCTTTACAGGTTATGTGTTTTATAGGCTAAACTTGCTGACATATATGAGTTAATTTTACTAGAACCTGACTGTAGTGAAAAATATGTAGGGTGATACTCCCTTATGATAAATGACTGTTTTGGTTTAATCTTTTAATTCTCAGTAAAGAAAAGGTGCTACATTAAATGTTTGATGCTCCGAATGCCAATCCACAATATTTCATGTACATGTCAAATTATGCTGCATGGATAAATTCTGAGGATTAGCGACACAAAAGGGCTTTCTTACAGATACCATTTTGCAATCCTTAATCCAAATCATTTGATCTCCTCTCCTGCTGCTTTTTGCACTTCTTTAAAACAATCAGAATATGTATTTGCATTGCCTTTTCATTGGAAAATGTCCTACAATATGTAAACATGGTATTTATCCTTTGTGAGAGGATAATGCTTCCACGTGTATTATATAGGCATTAGTAAGTTTAACAATAGTCCATATCAGTAAGGACTTGAATTAAGCCTTCTAAAACTGGACAAAGTTCTCCCCGAGCTCTATATTTACAGTTTCTGTAAGAGTAATTAATAAATCACCATTTCCTTCTCTAATAGCCTCTTTATCCTTTATTTATGCTGTGTTTTATATTTGTTTTCTCTGTATTTCCTCTCCAGTCATATTACCTGAAAAAAAGGAGAGGAAGTGAGTGAGATAAACAAGAGTTGTTTGCCCTAGTTATTAAAAACGTGGGAACATGGTTACAGGAGAGTAATATATCATTGAGGGAATTGGTTAAACACTAAACTGGTTAAGCAGCGAGGTGGAAAACAAAGTTTCCAATTGAAAAAAGGCCAAGCTTTTTTTATTGATTTCTAAAATAAAGACAGAAAAACATTACAAAAACAACTTTCCATGCCACTGTCATCATGTCTGGTCTTGCTGGCTTACTTTGCAAAGACACCAAAGACCAGAATTGCTTGCCAGAAGGCTCTGCCAAGTGAAATTCATGGCAGACTTCTGGCATGAGATCCATGTTGGATCCTTTTGTGTATATCAAGAACATGTGATTCTGCAGCCTAAGCTGTAACCACACTTTACAGTGTCTGGGCAGCAGACTGTTGTGAAGAACGCTGGCCATCCATGGGGAAAAAGATAACCCTGTGTCCAGAATCTTTGCCCTCAGTACGATCTAGAATGGACTGTGTCCTGACAATATCCACTTCCACTTCCAAAAAGGGGTGAGGGAGCCCTTCTAAGAAGCAGTTAGCACCAGTCCAACTACTTTTGCTTAAAGGTGATGTTTGTGTAACCAGATAGTCATATGTTCAATGACGACCGTTATGATATGTTGGGGTTTTTTAATGGGACATTCAGATATCTCCAGAGATAAATACTGATGCATTCAGGAATTGTGGAAGTAAAGAACAAGTTGGAACAGGCTATAAAATTCTGGCTTGACCCTGAGAAACAGGCTTAAATGAGCCTATAAAGGGAATGCATTCTTGACACTTTGTTTAGTTTTAAAAATTTTAGTTAGACGAACAATAACCTGACAACAAAGCCAAAGCAAGAGCAGAATGGCAGCTGAGGGTTATTCAGTCAAATCTGTATTAAAAAACCCCCTAATTCTTGCCAGCCTTGCTATTTGATATTATTTTCTTCCCCGGGATTTTCTCTTTTGAAAAAACCCTCCAAAACTCTGAAGAAATAGTAAGATGCAGTAGTAGCAGACAACAAGGTCTCCAGTGAGAATCTTTCCTTCACTCTCAGTTTGATATTGAGAAAATTATTCTTCTTTTATGATTATAATCTTTGCCTTTGTTGTTTGCAGTTACTCATTATTCCTTGTAATAGAGACATACAGGTAGCTAATGTTTCTGCCTTTGATATTGCTCCATTACTAATGTTCACCACAACATTTTTGAATGTCTATGTGGCATTTTTTATATGAGAAATTCCAAACACTGAATATTATCTCTACACCTAGCTTGTCTAGAGGAAGTTTAGGCTACTTGCTGTGTAGGATACACTAATTGGAGTTCTGCCATACAGATGGCCATTGTGGGTCCAGACTGAACTACAAATTGCATAGAATTGTCAAGTGCCTTTACTAATTTTTATTCATAAGCTTATATAAAAGCAGTACCAGAAGTGTACCTATTTCCTGAAAGAGCTCAGCCTTTCCCCTAACCCTGAAACTTCTGCTGTCCGTGGACTAAGTGCAATGGAAACAAGTATCAGAATATTCATCCAAGAGTCTGTACACATGACAGAGGAATTGGAGTGCTTGTGAGAGGAAGAATTCTTAGAACATTTGTTATTTGTAAAAATGAATACAATTTCAGTCTGAAAAAGAAATCAGACATTATTTTTTAAAGCATGTAATGTGGGAATCATAGAATCAGAATGGTTTGGGTTGAAAGGGTCCTTAAAGATCACCTAGTTCCAATGTCCCTGCCATGGGCAGGGTCACCTTTTACTAGGCCAGGTTTCTCAAAGCCTCATCCAACCTGGTCTTGAACACATCCAGTGATGGATCATCCACAACTTTCTTAGGCAACCTGTTCTAATGTCTTACCACCCTTACAGTGAAGAACTTCTTCCTAATATCTAATCTAAATCTACCCTCTTCCAGTTTGAACACATTACCCCTCATCCTATCACTACAAGCCCTCGTAAAAAGTCCCTCCCCAGCTTTCTTGTAGGCCCCTTTCAGATACTGGAAGGCTGCAATAAGGTCTTCCCTTAGCCTTCTCTTCTCCAGGCTGAACAACCCCAACTCTCTCAGGCTGTCCTCATGGGAGTTTCAGCTCACTGATCACCTTCATGAATCTCCTTTGGACCCTTTCCAACAGTTCCATGTCCTTCTTGTGTTGGGGGCTCCAGAGCTGGATGCAGTACTTCACGTGAGGTCTCAAAAGAGCGGAGTAGAGGGGCAGAATCATCCCCCTTAACCTGCTGGCCATGCTTCCTTTGCTGCCCAGGGTATGGTTGGCTTTCTGGGCTGCACTTGCACATTATTGGCTCATGTTGAGCTTATGGTCAACCAGCAGCCCTAGAATGGTTATTTGGAAAAACCACCCACAAAGACATATTTCCGAGGAAAACACTCTAAGTCTGAAGTCATCTAGAAAATAGGGCATACATTCCCAGCTAAGCTCTATTTTAAACAACAATCGGGACTACCAGACAAAGCAAATTGCTAATATGGAGGTCCTAGAATGGCTTTGAGAGGTATGATGTAGCCAGAAGAGACTCAGTATATGCACTATTATTAAAAGCAGCAATACAATAAAGGACAACTTTATAAGCCAAGAGTATGTTGTTGTAAACAAGTCAATGCAGGACTAGGTGACCTAATAGCACAGCAGATGTTGAGATGTCATATTTGTTTACAGCGAAAACATTGATTTTGTCAACAAACATTCCCAATTTAAAATAGGCAATAAAAGTAGTACTACTAAAAGTTATATTTGTTTAGAAAAGAACAAAATATGTCTCTCAAAAGACTTAGGAGCTGCAGTCACAAAGGCTTGACTTTCTCAGGAGCTGCATCATTTCGGTCCTTCGAAACTTAGCCTGAGAGTTATCCATTTAAAGGGAAGAAATGTACTGTCAGGTGTTTTTAGGTTTGTGATAATACCCTGTTCTCACTCTTTTGAGACATGACACATTCTGAAAGCAACATCTCTATGTTAAAAAGAGTTCCTTTCTGATAGAAATTTAGACCACAGCTAGAGATAAAATGAATTGGATGTGTTCATAAAGAGTATGACGAAGGAACCAAGAGGAAATCTTAAGGAAGCAGTCTGTCACTACATAGGCATAATTCACTTTGCTATTTCTATTCTAGCCCAGTTTTTGGAGTTGATTTAAAACATGAGTGGCTGACAGCATTCTAGAAATATTAGAGCATAATCTGTAGGAATGAAAACACCAAAATCCTTTTGCTGTTAATTACAACAAAACCTACAGTGCTTGTCTAGCTGGTACAATTAAAATCTTAATAAATCAAGATATTTAAAAGCTGTCTTCAATGTTAATATGAATTAAAAAGGGACACGATTATCATAAATATTTCTCATGGAGATATATAGGAAAAAAGGAATAGGTGAAATGTGGTTAGTGTTGGTTACTTTGATCTATTATTTATAGCAAATACATTTTTGCTTGGCTAGTCTGTCCTTATCCAAGAAACATTTCCCGAAAAAAACCCAAGCCTGCTTGGTTTCTGCTTCTTATTTCTAAAGCTTAAAGAAGATGAACAAACAGAAATCTTGGCTTCTAGCTTTAATGAACAATTGATCATATGAGAAATGTAACCCTAGATGACAGAATGCATTTAAATATACCAAGAACACATATATAGACAAGTCTCAATTAGTTGAAATAACATGTGGAAAGAGTTGCATGAATAAACATAGACTGTATTTAAACTAAGATTGATATTACAACAATGAGGCTGTCATAGAGAAAAGTTTAAAAAAAAAAAAAAAGGGGAGCCAACTTTAGCTTCAATAACTGCAAGTACTGACCTGCAAAGATGGTTGCACTTCTTTCTGGTACAAACTGAATCATCTGAAGTTAATACAAATGCTTGGTTATAGGCAATGCAACTAAACCATGATTTGCCCCTGGTCAACTCCCTTATTTTATGGGCAGGCTGCTTTGGAAGGGTTTTCAAGAACTGAAGGATACTAATAATAGAGAGAAACAGCTGTAACTGTACTCAAATTTGCCAGTCTTCTTTTACTTCAGCAGAGGAGCAAGTGAACATATTGACTCCTAAAGCAATGAGATCTTACTTTTCCAGAATAAGGGGACAAAGTGGATATGTATGAGATGGTTTCCCAATGGTTCCAACAGTAAAAATGCCTTCTCTGTAGTGGAAATTTTAACACTCCGGTCTAGAAAATCACAGAATCACAGAATCACACAGAATCACAGAATGTCAGGGATTGGAAGGGACCTCAAAAGATCATCTAGTCCAATTTCCCTGCCGGAGCAGGATCACCTAGATGAGGTTACACAGGAACATGTCCAGATGGGTTTTGAATATCTCCAGAGAAGGAGACTCCACAACCTCCCTGGGCAGCCCGTTCCAGTGTCCTGTTACCCTCACTGAGAAGAAGTTTCTTCTCATATTTAAGTGGAACCTCCTGTGTTCCAGTTTGTACCCGTTACCCCTTGTCTTATCATTCCTTGTCACCGAGAAGAGCCTGGCTCCATCTTCGTGACACTCCCCCTTTATATATTTATAAACATTAATGAGGTCTCCCCTTAGTCTCCTCTTTTGCAAGCTAAAGAGACCCAGCTCCCTCAGCCTTTCCTTATAAGGGAGATGCTCCACTCCCTTAATCATCTTTGTAGCCCTACGCTGGACTCTCTCCAGCANCCAGAGAGCAAAATGCCAATTTATTTGTGAATTTTGCTAGGAAATTGGTATCTTTTTTTAATAAAAAATTGATACTTGCCTGTAGCATGGTTGTTTGCCTATAAATATAATTTTTACAAACTACAGCAAGAGATTTGATGAGAATCATGGTTAGATGAAGGCAGTTCTCCCTTATAATTTAAAGCCTACATAGCCAGGACAAATCAGATATTCTCAAACAATACCTGAAAGACAGTCAGGTCCAGAGGAGATACACCGTTATTTGTGATCCTGAGACATCATCCTGTAAGTTATTACTTATTTTATCTTAACCTGTTCCCTCATCCTCAGATACAATATAAATAAAAAATTTTAATAAGGCCAACCGAACAATCAGAGGCTGCTTTTGCTGAATAGTATTCTCCTGTAACATCTGCCTGGCCTCCCTTCCTTGTTACGCTCTCCTGGTACAAGAACAGCACTCAGACTGAGACCAAGTGCCACACTCAGCTTCTAGAAAGCATGGAGGACCCTTTTCTTTTCCTGGAAGCCAAGTTAAAATGTCAAATTGCACAGAATCAGAGAGAAAGTTGATTCCTTTTAAAAAGAGGGATATTTCTGACACTTTTCATGCTCTATGCCTGCTCTGCTCTTTTAAGTAGCACATACATGTGCCAAAAAACCCAACTTATGTGTCAGAGGCAATGGAGAAGAAGAACAAGGTAACCTAAAACCCTATGGTAGTGATCCACTGCTTGGCCTAAACTGCTAGCACTGAAGTCCTCTCTATTTTTCACTGTGGACTGATGAGACCTCTGTAACATGATAGAAATTCCTGCATATGATCACATAACAATTTCAGCACAACAGAATTTAAACAGGGAGGCTACGGGAAAATTGACTCCTCAGAACAAACCTGCTACAGAGAAGTACTCACCACAGTGCATTGTAGCTCACTACTGATTGTCTTCTTCCTTTGTGTGCCTTTCTCATCTTGTTTCCTGAGCCCTTTTTCCATCCTGTGTATCGTCACATTCTTGTGCAGTCCTTGGTGGTAATTTAAATTCACATTTTATGCCAAGCAGAATTATTAAACCTGGAAAGTGCCTCCAGAACAGCATACATATCAGCTCCTCCTTGTCTCACAGGTAGCTGTTTGAACTCCTTCATTCAAATTTTACCTTTTTCTGAAGTTTTTGGTGAATCTTTGATTCTTCCTCCAGTAGCAGTAATTTCCCCTTCTCTAAAATATTAGTCCAAAGCTTGTCTTGCAGATTACTTTGCTAGTTAACAGCAAAATTGCATTTGATTAAAAAAACCCATAAGGCTTGATTCAAATAAATGTGAAGCAAGACTAAATTTCAGTGCTTTCCTACAGCAAAAAGACTAGTTCATATCATTGTTATCATATCCCGATGTCAATTTGTTTAAAAATGAGTAATTTATTTCTTTCTACAGTGTATCAACAAGCTAAGATTGGATTACTGCTTTTAATGGGTGAAACAATTTATTTTATTTTCAGGTACTTGTTTATTGAGAAGGTTACTGTCTTTATGCCAGTTAATGAGATAGGCATCTTTTAACCTATTGATATCTCCCCACTCTAATTAATAATATATTTTCACTACTTGAGCTAAATAGTCATATCCAACTATTCACTACACCCATCAGTCTCTGCAGATAGATTATTCAGTTGACTGCAGTAAAGGGCAAACATGCAACACTCACTGGGCTATTCTTAGAAAGGCAAAACTAAAATGCCCTAAGAGACTGATGTAGTTATTTTTACTATGTCTTCATGTTAATGCAGAAACTTCCTAAAAATAGTAAAAAAAATAGAGGAGAAATCTACTCTTTTTCCCTGGACCTTACTCCAGTTTAACATAATTTATATGGTTATTTCTTGTATCTCCTTCACAGTCCCTGGGGCACCTCAGCCATGAACCAGAACACACAAGCAAATCACTAACTAACACTGCAGAGGGAACAGGGTAATCTTTTTCTTTTTTTTCTATAGAATGAGACTTCCAGCTTTGGTCCAAAGAAGGAAGAAGTTAGAGAAATCATCTTGGGCAGCACTCCGAATTGTGCTGATGCTGATTTGGCTGAAAATGCCAAAAAAGGACCTCTAATGGGTCAGAGGTCTTGCAGCCAAGCACCCATTTAGTCTAAAGGGAAAGAACAGCGGGTGTATAGTGAGAAATGTTAGCATCTAATAAGATACCATTTTCCACTGAAAGACCGCAAACAAAATCAGTTTTTACATCTTTTACAATGCCAAGTTCAGGGATAAGGCAAACCAGCTTCTCCCTCAACTTTGCTGTAGGCAACTAGGGCTGCCACATGGCTGTTATATTCTCATTACACTGAAGTCCAAAGTGGGAGCTGGAAAGGCAGAGGAGGGTTTTTCAAAATGTTTTTCACCACATACGGGTGGCCCAGAATATAGAAGGGAATTTCCGAGCTGGGAGCAGTGAAAAGCCACTAAGCCCTATGGATCCTGTACAGGCATTATTTGCCCCTTTAGTGTTTTTGATACTGTGCTGCTAGGTTTTTGGGAGCTATTCTAAGCAGCAACAATACAAAATAAATAAATAAATAAATAAATAAACCAAACCCCAAACCCATAAACTACAGAGTCTCTTATGTAGGGACAAAGTCACCTTATATAACACTTGCTGTTGACAGTGAGCCAGAGACATTGCATTCTTTATTCATTTAAATTGAATAAACTGTAACCCAGACATAATATATACTGTATTACAGTTATTTGTATGTTCTAAAGTGCCCATGGTGTCTCAAATGCTTAAGACAAAGAGATTCCGATGTAAACAGCAACAACAAAAATCTTAAGATCACATTTGAAAAGAGAAATAAATCATGTTCTTCGGGCAGAGAGTTCTGGAGAGCTAGATTTTCCCTGTAAAACAATAATACTCATAGCGGTACAAATTCTTTAGTTGCTCACTTGACTTCAGCAAATAGAGATGAATCCTCCCTTGCAGCACTCAGAACAACACTGGGCATCCCATGGCCAGGCCACCACTGTAGTTCCCAGTTTCTGGAAATCTTTGCAATACTCTCATTTTCATGGTAGGGAATGGTCTGTGAGAGTTAGGTGTGAGCACATCCTTACAAACTCTGTGTCTTTGGCAAGCACTCTTGCTATTATGTGATTAAAATCAATGCTTTTAGGGGTAAGATCTGATTTGGTGTTGTTTTGTGAGGGGCTTTGGCCTGGAATAAATAATGTGTTTATCCTTTCTATGTTCAACTGCAAACCAAAATTCATTTTCTGGGTTTCTGTTGCATTTCATTTGCAATTTCTGATTAAATTCTATGAAGCCCTGGCCTGCAGAAATCAGCACCTGAGTCACTGAGCCCTAACACTGAAGAAAGCTGTGGCAAGGAGAGATTTCAAAAGATCTCCTTCGTGCCCTCTTCCCACCACTACAGCCCCTCAGACATCAGAAGACAACCCACAGAAACAGCTTCGGCAAAAGATACAGACCGAGATTAAAAGGTGGACTGAGTTTTATGTGCAAAATGTCTGGGGTTTATCTGTTTTATCCAGCAAAAGATAGTGAATGGCTCTCAAAATAGATGCTAAAGTAACTAATTTCTACTTAAGGCCCATATATATTGCTGGAGTGGAGTAAAAATGTCTCATAAACAAGAATGAGACCTACCAGGGCAACCCATAATCCTCTAGGAGGAAGAAATATCCTTTGAAGTCAGTTGTTCATTTGCGTTGTGACTGAACTTTCAGAACTTCATTTTTACGGCTGAATCAAATGTTTGGTAAATGTATTCAGACTGTAAACATACTGTGTTGACAAAGATAACATAATTTGCATCAAAGCAACTCAGTCACAAGCTGTATATAAAGCCAGATATTCTAAAATCAACCTTTTTACAAATTTTTGGTTTCTGGACAACATTGTTTACAACTTCTAACAGCTGCTCTTTGGGTTTTGTTTGAGTTTTGTTGTAGTTGTTTTTTTTTAATTCTGAAGTTTATCACACTATATGTTGTAAAACACATAATCACATTTTCCTCAGAGTTTTCTCATGGGTCGCCTTCAGCATCTCATAAATCAGCAATGTTTTTCAAGTCTTCTTAATCTGAACAATCCTATTTAATACTTCTGTTTGTTGATGCATTTCTGTCTTTTGAAGAGAAATGGGATAGAACAATAATTGTGCACCATCTGGGAAATGTACATCCCGGCAATATTGGCAACAGGTTTCTTTTGCTTGCAGCTGTGCAATCTAGTGACATTTAGGCCCCCTCCTTACAGGCCAGCTCCTCCCAGAGTTTGTCTGAGACTAGACATCCTTAGAACACTTGTGTGGTCTCTGTGTTTGAAAATTTAGGAATGGGGCAGTAGCCTGGTAAAACACAGGTGTACCAAATACTTCTTATGGCAGATAATGTGTGGAAAACTTTGGACCCCTAAATTTATAAATATGCATTGGACCCTTGAACACAGAGTCATAAGAAACCAAACTACAATAGATTCTTTTTAAGGAAGCTGTGAAGCAGATGGTCATATCCAGGGGATGTGAACACCAGGAGAATCAGCTTCAGGTCTAAGTCATCATTTGTATGGGACCCTGGAAGAGGGCAGAGATTGTTCAGGAAGAAGTGGGGATCAAGGGCTACCTGATCACAAAGCCTGGCCAAGGAGCCCTCTGAGGACTAAATGGAGGACAAGGTGCAACACAGTAGCACAGGGCTTGTCACTACAGCCTCAACTGCAACTTGTGCTTTTGTCTTGCCTGTTATTCTTTTTCACAGTGCGCATGCATAGCCCTGTCTGAACCTCTGCTGTCCCACCAGCAAATGAATCTCTCCTTTATTGTATATTAAAAAGCCCCTCTATTGTCATGGATCTGTGCTATGTGGGACACAGTGGAGCAGCAGATATCCCCAGGGCAGGCTTGCCTTGGGAGATTGGCATCACAGTGTGTACACTGAAGCCAAGTACTATCTTCAGAAGCTCCTCAGGTTGCCAAAGATGTTTTTTCACCACACAATGGACAGGCAGCCCTTTATTCCTCTGCTGAAATATTCCCAGACACATTATCATGTTTAATGTTCCCCTTTTGGCCTGAAGGTCTTCTAATTATGCCTGACTTCTGTGGAAGTAAAAGATTGTAATACCTGCATTTACAATGATCCTGACTGTGTCTTGGTGGACAAAATAGTCTGTTTGCATTGCCTACATACAAACTGTTTGGGAAAGAGGATGGTGTTCTAAGTAGCAAACCTCATCTCCAATAATGTGGATATACAAACCAGAAAAGAAGACAATTCTTGCATCAACAGCTATCCCCTTTGCCATGGAAAAAGGTAGCTGGAGCCTTCCACTTTCTAAAAACCTGCATGACATCATGTTTTGCAAAATCAGAGTTAGTAAGCAACCTCACAAGACATCTCAGAGACAGGTTTCAGTTGGTCCTTGTCCCAGGTCCTGACCTGTTTGGGTTAAGGGTGTTGCCACAGGAGGCAGAGCTGTAGCCTGAGAACCTTGATCTTCATCTGCAGGTGTTACAGACTACAGTCATGGACCAATACCGTTCATGAGGGTGGAGAGACTCTTTTTAATACTAACAAACCCCCAAGGAGTTGAGAAAACAGAAAACAAGATTTAATCAATGAAACTAGCTGGTTAGTTGTGTGGTCAGGAAGAAGGTGGAAGATGCTTGTTCTGCCTGTGAGACTGCTTCGAGAAGTACCTGCAAAGCTTCAGACTCAAAAATGCTGAACCCAGACATGTGCCTTGCTTCTAAATAGCTGTTCATTTGTGAAATAAAACAAAGTAATTAACCTTTCTAAACAATGACAATCCACAGTAATGCTTCTTGTGCTGCAGCTCATATCAAGTAGAGCTCCCTTTCAGCTGGGAAGGGCTGGACCTCATTCAGTGAACTCAGACTGCAACACTGCTGTTTTCACGTCTGGCTCTTTGCAAGAGCAGCCTGCCCATCAGTGATGTGTGATGCCACTGAGCCTTTCACAGTTCTGCAAATAACACATTTGCCACTGATCACCAGAGGAGTCCACCCAGCTGCATGGGGTTAGGGAATTTTTGTAAGGCTGCTTATGAGAGTCTCAGCTGCTCCTTTTTTTTCCCCCTTATGTCTAATGCCTCTCCTCACCAGTGTGGTCTCAGGACCTGCTCTTGATGATACCACTTGGCTCCAGAGTGGAGGCTGCACTGTGAAGTGCTTCAGCAATGCACTGACAGCACCTGTCCAGGCAATGCCACATCATTTTCTCTTTTGCATGTCTAGAGCCTTGCTTACCTCCGCACTTTGAGCAGCTATGCTCTGCTCCAGATCTTCGAAGAAGAGAGCAAGTGGAAGTACCAGTGGCTGCAGAAAAGAGGAAAGGGCATGTAGCCCACTTCCAGCCTTTCAAGGGCTTCACTGCTGGGACAGGGCCAAGAGAGGAGTGAAGGCTATGAGATTGCAGCTGATAATTTTGCTATTAATGGATGTGGAGGACACCTGGATAAATATACTGTTGATACTATTGATACTAACAAGATACTATCCCAGTACAAATGTGTTGCCCATCACTACTTAGTTTTGGGCAAGTGATTGATGCCAGGAATGGAAGAAAGAACGTGTGGCTATGGATAGTGCTGTTAAATCTTTATCCAGACTGGGAAGCTGTTTCCTCTAGTGAAATACAGCACTAGTTCTCATGCACCTTGAAAATGCCATGAGGGAATAGACTAAACAGTGCAGTTCACTTTGTCATTTTTCATGAAGGCAGACATACAGTTGATTTTTAATTTACTGGTCTGGTTTTGAGCTCATCTGTGGTGCCCTAGAACCCCAGTTCAAAGAAGCTAAAATGCTTATCTCCTGGGCATACCTTTCTCTAGAGGAAGTAGTCCCTACAGAAACAATTAGGTTGTTTTGTTCTATTTGACAGTTTTATAGCCATCGTAAATAATATGGAATGACCTTAATATGAACCATTTTGGCAACCTGCCCTCTCCTGCCTCAGGTCACACTAAAGTTGGCATGAAGTACAGCATAGCTTAAGAAAACACTTGTATGAACATGCTCACATCTTAAAAGGATTCAAGATGAAGGGCCTTTTTTTTGTTGGGGAGTCATTAAAAACATGTTTTCCAGTACAAAAGTAGGTTCTTTGTAAGTGAAATCTACTTATGCAACTCAAAAAAAAAAAAAAAAAAAAAAAATGTGTTTTGAAATTGCCTTTTATGGACATCTTGAAATCTTTTAGAGAACAAAGTTGTCTTTCCTTTTCTGAGGTTACCTTTTCTTTAGAAATTTAAGCTGACTACATNCTTTTCTGAGCTTAACTTTTCTTTAGAAATTTAAGCTGACTACATTAAAATTATACCAACTGACTGAAATCCAGTCAGAATGCAATGCTTTTGTAGTGCAATTTTTTTTCCTTATTTTATTATATTTTTAAATTATCTTCATAGAATCATAGGATATTAGGTTGGAAGGGACCTCAAGGATCATCTGATCCAACCTTTCTTGGGAAACCACAGTCTGGATGATATAGCCCAGTGACCTGTTCAGCTGAATGTTGAAAGTGACCAATTAGAGAATCACCACTTCCCTGGGGAGATTATTCCAATGGCTGATTGTTCTCATTGCAAAAAATTTTCCTCTTGTGTCCAATTAGAATCTTCCCAGGATTAACTTGTATCCATTACCCTTCCTCTTTTCCATGTGACTCCTTGTAAAAAGAGAGTCTCCATCTTCTTTGTAGCCACCCTTTAAATACTGGAACATGGTGATAAGGTNTTCTGGAACATGGTGATAATGTCTCCCCTAAGCTATCTTTTCTACAGGCTGAACAAACCCAGTTGTCTCAGCCTTTCCTCATATGGCAGCTTCCCAGTTCTTTGATCATCTTTGTAGCTCTCCCCTGGACCATCTCCAGCCTGTTCACAGGGACACAGTATAGCAGGGACCAAAACGGAGACAGTATTCCAGATGTGGCCTGATGAGCGCAGAGTAGAGTGGGATGATAACTTCTTTGTCTCTGCTGGTGATGNTTTTGAAATTGCCTTTTATGGACATCTTGACATCTTTTAGAGAACAAAGTTGTCTTTCCTTTTCTGAGGTTACCTTTTCTTTAGAAATTTAAGCTGACTACATTAAAATTATACCAACTGACTGAAATCCAGTCAGAATGCAATGCTTTTGTAGTGCAATTTTTTTTCCTTATTTTATTATATTATTAAATTATCTTCATAGAATCATAGGATATTAGGTTGGAAGGGACCTCAAGGATCATCTGATCCAACCTTTCTTGGGAAACCACAGTCTGGATGATATAGCCCAGTGACCTGTTCAGCTGAATGTTGAAAGTGACCAATTAGAGAATCACCACTTCCCTGGGGAGATTATTCCAATGGCTGATTGTTCTCATTGCAAAAAATTTTCCTCTTGTGTCCAATTAGAATCTTCCCAGGATTAACTTGTATCCATTACCCTTCCTCTTTTCCATGTGACTCCTTGTAAAAAGAGAGTCTCCATCTTCTTTGTAGCCACCCTTTAAATACTGGAACATGGTGATAAGGTCTCCCCTAAGCTATCTTTTCTCCAGGCTGAACAAACCCAGTTGTCTCAGCCTTTCCTCATATGGCAGCTTCCCAGTTCTTTGATCATCTTTGTAGCTCTCCCCTGGACCATCTCCAGCCTGTTCACAGGGACACAGTATAGCAGGGACCAAAACGGAGACAGTATTCCAGATGTGGCCTGATGAGCGCAGAGTAGAGTGGGATGATAACTTCTTTGTCTCTGCTGGTGATGCCCTTGTTGATGCAACCCAGCATCCTGTTGGCTTTGCTTCTGCAGCACACTGTTCACTCATATTGAGCTTGTTGCCCACCAGAACCCCAGGGCCCTTTCCACAGAGCTGCTCTCTAGCCAGTTAGAACCCAGGCTGTGCTGCACTCCTGGATTATGTTTTATCATGTGTAAGTCCTTGTTGAATTTCATCAGATTCTTGTTAGCCCACTCTTCCAACCTATCCAGGTCTTCCCGCAGGGTGACTCTCCCTTCCAAAGTGTCCATTTACCCACTCAATTTGGTATCATCAACAAACTTCATTTGTGCCTTGAGGGACCCCACTTGTGACAGGTTGTCTGTCTGAGAAAGAGCTATTTACCACCCCTCTGTGGTGCAGCCTGTCAGACAGTTCCCCAGCTACCAAATGGACTGCTTATCTAGACCTTAATGCATCAGTTTTTCTAGGAGGAGGCTGTGGGGAACCGTATCAAAAGCTTTGAAGAAATCCAGGTAGACAGTGTACAATGCTTGCCCCGCATCAAACAAGCAGGTTATTTTCTTGCAGAAAGTGGTCAGGTTTATCAAGCATGATTTGCTCTTGGTGAATCCATTCTGGCTGTTCCCAATCACATGTGTTGTGATTTAGACCTAGCTGGGAGCTCAGTATCACATGGCTACTTACACCACCTCCCTCAGCCCTATGTGATGGGAAGAAGAATAGAGTAAAAAAGATAAAACCACATGGGTTGAGATAAGGAGAATTTAGTAAAACAACGCACAAGGAGAAGAAACAACAATAATAACAATAGTAGTAATGAAAAAAAATGAGTGATATAGAATGAACCCAACCATCTAAGGCTGCATTTATGGCAGAGCCCTTTGTTAGAGACCACATCTTG
>VYZX01012577.1:45140-69458 GCA_013401335.1 Brachypteracias leptosomus
TTCTTGTTAGCCCACTCTTCCAACCTATCCAGGTCTTCCCGCAGGGTGACTCTCCCTTCCAAAGTGTCCATTTACCCACTCAATTTGGTATCATCAACAAACTTCATTTGTGCCTTGAGGGACCCCACTTGTGACAGGTTGTCTGTCTGAGAAAGAGCTATTTACCACCCCTCTGTGGTGCAGCCTGTCAGACAGTTCCCCAGCTACCAAATGGACTGCTTATCTAGACCTTAATGCATCAGTTTTTCTAGGAGGAGGCTGTGGGGAACCGTATCAAAAGCTTTGAAGAAATCCAGGTAGACAGTGTACAATGCTTGCCCCGCATCAAACAAGCAGGTTATTTTCTTGCAGAAAGTGGTCAGGTTTATCAAGCATGATTTGCTCTTGGTGAATCCATTCTGGCTGTTCCCAATCACATGTGTTGTGATTTAGACCTAGCTGGGAGCTCAGTATCACATGGCTACTTACACCACCTCCCTCAGCCCTATGTGATGGGAAGAAGAATAGAGTAAAAAAGATAAAACCACATGGGTTGAGATAAGGAGAATTTAGTAAAACAACGCACAAGGAGAAGAAACAACAATAATAACAATAGTAGTAATGAAAAAAAATGAGTGATATAGAATGAACCCAACCATCTAAGGCTGCATTTATGGCAGAGCCCTTTGTTAGAGACCACATCTTGCCCAGTCCACCCCTCATCCTTATATAGTGGGCATGACATGGTATCAAATAACCCATTGACTGGTTCAGTAGTCTATCCTGGCTGTGGCACCCTCCCAGCATCTAGTGAAAGTTAAACCTATCCTAGCTGAACTCAGGACCATGTGCTTCATTTGCCTGGTGATAGCCTTCAGGAGGATTCATTCCATAACTTTCCCAGGGATGGAAGTAAGATTGATAGGTCTATAATTTTCTGGTCCTCCTTTAAGCTCTTCTTGTAGATGGGTGTGACATTAGCCTTCTTTCAGTTTTCTGGGACATCCCCCAATCTCCATAACTTCTCAAAGATTATGGAGAACAACCTGACAAGGACGTCAGCCAGGACTCTTAACACCCCCAGGTGGATAACGTCTGGGCCCATCTTGATTGTCAGTAAGACATTTTCCCAATGCTTTGGATGTTTTTTAGCTAGAGAACTGAAACGCAGGATCACAAAATAGTTGAGATTGGAAGGCACTTCTGGAGGTCCCCCTGTTCCAAACCCTCTGCTCAAAGCAGTCAATTCAAGCAGTTTGTTTAGAATCTTTCTCTTATCTATGGCAAATAATTATGCTTAGAACATGTCTCTTTTATTTATGTAATTGAGAAAAATAATTTTAAAGAAATCAGCCAGAATAGATTCATGTAACAGTGAAGTAGAAAACCAGTCGATATCCAGATTTCATACATACGACTTCTCCTTCAAGCACAAAATAAACAGAGCCTGGCATTTTGTCTTGTAGAGTGCTGTTGCAATTACAGAAAGAATTACTTTCTGTGGGGTGAAGGCTTAAATACCCAGTAACACCAATGTTCACCAGTCCCTTAGACATGTGGGTCACTGTTTCGTTAGTTTCTGTGCTGCTCAAGTTGCATAGAAAATGATACTAGACTGTGCATTGCATACACACAGCATGTTGAAGGACTGATTCCAGTCAGATATGCAGGGAACCAGAGAGAAGATTTCCACAATCTCTCTGGCCAATACAGCATTCTACCAGTCACCTCAAACCGTCGGTTCACACAATCCCTGTGACCCGAGGTAACCCAGATTCTGCAGAACATGCCAAAATGGGATAATAGAAAGTCAATGAAATCTAGTTTTGATTCTACTCTAAGTTCTGTGGTGTAACCTAGAACCAGAAGTTTCACAATATTAAAGTACTGGATTTAAATAGATCTGCTGAAAGCTGCTAGGCTTATGCTCCATCTCAACATGTTCTGAAAGCACTGGAATTCTACCAACTTCATTAGGAACAGAAACTGTCACTTTAGAAGCTATATTAGAGCCTCTTTGTTTCTCTAATGCTATGATGAATATTGGGAAGGCATCATTTCTATAAAATCCATTGAAAATTTCATTAAAGAGGAGAGAAAGGATTGTTTGGATATCTATGAGGATTTTAGTTTGTCCAAATTGTAACGTAGGGGAACTCAGAATGTCATCTTGCAGAGCTTGGGTTCTATCCTTAAAATCCCATCTGCTGAAATTATACTTCCAATTCTGTTTATTAAGTCAACCATACATTATAAAATAGTATTAATTCATTGCTATGCCATATCTCATCTTGTGAGATTTTTGAACTTTCTTCAACTGAGTGTCAGATATGTTTCAAAAATATTGAAATAAGATGAAACAAAAGGTTTCCAAATGTTGTTCACCTTCATATGGTTCTTTATTCCACTGTCATTATTCTAAGATAGCACACTTTATAATATAAAGTTTTAAGGACAGCTAAAATTTTTAGAATGTTGTCAACAAGATTTGTTTCTGGAAATAGCAAGAAAGAAGTTGAAATTGTGAAGGTTTTACTTGCTTTTAGCATGTAACCTTTTCCATCTGTGTCATTGATTTTGCATGCATTTTTCATAACATTTTTATTCAGGAAGACAAGAAATGGGGTTTTGACATAATCATAATACAGCAACAGAACACAGCTGGGGCACATTGATGTAACACCTTTTTGTAAATGCAAAATAAATACATCCCTGCTCAGAATTTCGGGAGAGAGGCCTAAAGGGAAGTAAATCTCCAGAAGTCAAAAGTTTTCTTTCAGAACTTATTTTAAAATTAAGGACAGGTTTGGCAATGTCTTAGTCCCTGAAGAAAAGGGACAACCTGAAGCTCTCACAGATGCCCCCAAATCTGCCTTCAGCCCACAGAAAGGGAAGGCCCATCCTACTTGACACAGCACCCTTGAACTCCACCAGGACTGTAGATCTGAAACATCTCTGGGAGGAAGTTGTATCCACTTGGTGGCTAACAAATGCTGCTCATACCAAAGGGTGATTTGGTCTGATGTTTGAGTAGGCATAAAACATATAACAGAAAAGTATGAAGGTGAGGTGACAGATGAGGAAACCTTTGCGGTTGAAGCCAGGAGAAACAAACCATATGTAGATCAAAAGATGGAAAGAAAGCTGTTCTTGTTAGTAAGATCAGTGAACAAATTTCATACCATCTGCAATGCAGAGATAGATACAAATAGCTCACAGAAAATAGACTGATCTAAGGAATAAGCTTCTGAACAGATTCTGGAAGTGCGGTTTTACCAATTGTAAACAGAATTTTGCAGGACTGAAATAGCAATCTCATATTTGATACTAAGAGGAATAATAACAGTCAGGGAGGATGGCAGTGCTTATCTTTTCTGTGGTCCAGCTGGCTGCAGAAACACTGTTGGACAATGTTGGACAGAGAGACACATCTGTCTCTCTCAGCAGGAGGAAAGCCACACTGCGTGGATCTTTGTAACATTTGGTTAGAAGTGGCAAAATGAAAAACTGCAGGACAGATGACTGAAATGTTGCAGGAAAGTCACTATTTACTACAATTCAGGATTAAACAAGAACTCACACTGGCAAGTGAAGAAAACGTTTGGTTGAAGCAAATTTTAAAACACAGAAATATATTTCACCGGGCAGCTTGATACATTTCACCAAAGTATTTGAGTAGGCAAGCGAGTTCACAGCACAAGTTGAAAGAATGCCTGCTCTGATATCCATCTCAATGGCAATAGCAGAGGCTGGATAGGGTTTCATATCCTCTCAGAGAGACTGTGGGCACACTTACTCCTCACTCTTTCATTCTAGAAACAAAAAGGAGAATAAAAAAATCAAGGAACTGAGTGAGAGATAAAAGAGATGGCAGATAAAGCCTTGAGTAACAGATAAATCCTTGAGGTAGCAGATAAACCTCCAAGCAAGCATTGAACAGCTGCACACATGCTTTGCACAGAGCCAAATCTAGAGTGAAGAACAAAATGAAGGGAAATAGCCCATATTTTTCAGTGGAAGTTTGTTGGTCTGCAAATAACATTTGAGGATAATGCATAACAGATGGTAACTTAATGGGAAGGGGGAGAGAAGGCAATTTACAGTATATAAACTGTTCTATGAAATGCAAGGGCAGAAGAAAGTGCTAAAGGGATTTGGAATAACTAACAAATGATACAGAAAGTGAAGAAGCTGTGACCTGCTTGTGGTAACTGAGAACCTGCAGCAGTTGGGTATGTCCTGGGCAAGGGATAAGAGAAGAAGACTGAAATTAATATATATGAGAAAAGGGACATATATAGAGGGATAACACAGATGCAAGGTCAATGCACAGACAACCAGTAAAGTCATAATAAATAAGTAACTATAGGAGTGAAACAGAGTCCTGTATCTGAATGCCAGCAAAAGGAATGTTAGAAATCAGAACTGTATGAGGATGCACCTAGGAATTAAAGAAAAGGAACAAAAATCTTATGTTTACTACTTTCAAATATTCAATGTAAAAGGAACAAATAAGGAAAAGATAGTACTATAGTCACTAAGAAAGTTGATACTATGATGTTTTGGCTGTTGAGCACATGTGAAACTGCATGAGACTATGACACTTTTGAGGTTCTTGGAGTGTTTGACTACACATAACTCATGATTGGATCACCAGACCAGAATCTTCACTGCTCTTACCTGTAGATCCCTTGAGGGAAGTGGAAAAAGACCTCCAATTACAGTCTCTCACTTCCCAACAAGGTGTTCTTAGCATATAATGATAAGGTGTGCTTAGGCAGGAAGTTTTTGCTATTAGGTCTTCTCCCTTTGTATAAATATATAAATCTGTATTTACTGGACCAAGCAGGACAACTCTAACCCACTTTTCAAGGCACTAAACTAGGACTGAGCATTAGGAAATTATTATTTGAATATTAAACAAACCCAGAAATCTTCTTAGGGTAGCCTAAGTCAAGGATTAAGCTCTAATAAGAGAAAGTGTATATACGAGTTTGAGATGCAGTGAGCATAATTGCAATGCCTGACACCTGAAGACTGCAAAGAAAACCCAAGTACCACTAAACTGGAATGACAGTGTCCAACCATGGGTACTCTTCTCCCCCGAATCCATAACTGAGAATCATCTACGCTCTATATGCAACACGTGAGAAGAATTGTGTAGCATCCACAGAAACCAGCCTATGGAGCCAACAGACAATGTAGGTGATAGAATAGAATCATAGAATCATAGAATGTTTTAGGCTGGAAGGGACGTCTAGAGGTCATCTGGTCCAACCTCCCTACACAAGTAGGGACACCTCTACCTAGGTCAGGCTGTTCAGAGCCCCATCAAGCCTGAGCTTGAATGACTCCAGGGATGGGGCCTCTCTGGGTAGCCCATTCCAGTGATCTATCACCTTCACATTAAAGAACTTTTTTCTAATATCCAGTCTAAATCTATCCTTTCGTAGCTTAAAACCATTACTCCTTGTCCTATCCTATTCCAAAAGAAATAAAATTTTCCAAGTATTGCATTTCAATTTGTATCTTACTCCAGATGAAACAACAGCTACTTGAATCCAGTGGTCACAACTTTGATTCTTCCCCTGAAGCTGTATTGCTGGTTTTTTTCAGGCCATAGACAAAGAAGGACAAGGAACTCTCTTTTCAACTCAGAGTCCAGAGATTAGGGTAGTTAATTAAGATGTGATAGCCTGCCTCATCTTCCTTTCTGTACGACAGCATTTCAACAGTCTGAAGAATAATGGATACTATGAAAAAGAAAATGGATAAGACACAGAATTCTTGTGGAAAAAAGGCCAGTTTTATTTAACTTTTTAAAATGTAAATAAATATCTGGCAGGCTGTTTATTGGCAAAGTAACATATGATGAAATTAATTTGAATTAATTTAAAAGCAGCAAGAATCATCAAGCTGGAGTCAAGCTGAAAACACAAAAATGAAAAAAGAAGCATTTTATAAAATTAAAAAATAATTCCTTATGTCTGTAGCTAAGAATATTTTCCTGCATCTGTTTTATTCTTTTTAGTAGTTGTTTAGCTGAATGTAGAAAGAAACTAGTAAGCCCCAGTGTGTTATTAACATGTAACTCATACATTTTAATAGGTCTATATTCATTTCACTGCATCTACAAAACTCCTGCTAATAGCAAGTAATATTGTGTTAATGGGGGTAGTGCAAAGACATTAAAGGCCATATAGACCTCCAAGCAACAAAACCTTGAGAATGACACAATTGACATTAATGGTGTTAGACTTGTCATATAGATTCTCCTAAAATCTAGAACTTGTCCCTGCTAAAATGCCAAAAGCAGTTTGAATTACAGTGGCAGTCTGAAAGTAACCAAAAGGTGGTCTTTATTAACAGATCTGCTTCTCAGTAGTGACTTGTAACTACTCACCTAGTTACTGAAAAATTTTTACTAAGATTTTTTTCTCCTTTGGCTCTGCAATTCCTTAGCAGCCAAGAAGATTAGGTGGATCCCATTTTGTCATGAACATCTTCAGCAGAGTTGTGATCAGTGAATGTTGTCACTAATGTCCTAATCTAGCCTCCTGAACCTTTGTAAATGCTGGAGGTGAGCTGGAACAATGTGTAAAAATGAAGTACAGTCTGTGACTGAGTATGATTATAAATAGTTAAAAAAAGAGTCTTTAAGCAGCTTGCTTATATATGTCAGCAGTCAAAATAGCTGAACTGATAAAATGGATGGCTTCTGTAGAAAGGTTAGACTTTCTGATGAGAAATACATTTCAATTCACTAACAAAAATCAAGACTTCTTATTAAATGCCATCACACACATGATCTCATTTGTTAACCTGAAGTGGGCCCCCCATCTTGTAGCATGGCAATTTAGCTGGAGGGCAATTGTGAATCCATGGTGGAAAAAGTCTCCTGGCTTTATAGTAGGAAATAAGGCGTTGTCAAGTTATTATTAAAGTGTATAGAGTGTACAAGCCAGTTAAGCAATTTGTGTAACAAAGCTGGGGAATTTTCCCAAAGTGGATAAAAGGATAAGCAAGATAATGGCTTACAGACTGTTTTATATCTGCTAGTCTTTAAAGTTAATGACTTCTAATAACAAATGAAAACTTATGCCTCATTTGCGAATAAACATGGGCCTACTGTTCATCTCTGCAGAAGATGTAAGGGAACAGAGGCGCTGGTGGGGGCTGCAAGGGGTAGCAGAAGGCTGACCAGCATAGCATAACCCAGCTGCAGACAGGCCACTTCTCCTGGAGAGGAGCCTTCACTTGCCTTTGGTCATTGTGCCTCACAATCCTGAGGACTCAGGGACCGACATCTACCCCCATTACATGTTCCTCTTATAAGTACACTTTCCTGTTTTTTATCAATCACAGTGTCATGTTTTGTTACATTTTGTTTTATTCATTGCAAGATAATTGCTTTAGGTTTTTGGATCTAAAACTACTTGTATAAAAAGAACAGAACGTGGTTGCTTTATATGGTCTTCTTGGACCAATAATTAGTCAGACTATCTTACCTTTCAGAATAGCAGAATACCTGAGATCAAAATGACTTTAGCACAAATATTGAATATATATCAATCTTCTTTTGTATTTTGCAGAGGCAAATAAATCAAGATCCTCTAGTCCTGAATAACAATCAGTGAATAAAACTGATAGATTGTGAATGCAGCAAGATTTACTTATCATTCATGCCAAAAGTGGTTTATGAGAGTAATATATTATTGGTTCTCTGTCTGCCTGTAAGATTCAGATACTTACAAAAATGGGTGAACCCATATGTCCCATGAGTAATTTTCTTACTGTACATAATATAACACGGTGTCCTTGTCAGGCTTTCTGAAATACTGACTGGCCAGCAAAATGATAGAGTAAAAGTACCTGTAGAGTGGAAATCTGTTTAGTCACATTCCTGCCTGATCACATAAAAGATTTAAAATTTTTTGTTTCTTAGCTATGTCACTGAATCTGTGCTTTCCAATCACTTTTTCAAGCCTGAATGTACCTTCTTCTAAATTTCTCCTATTACTTAAATGGCCCCGTTGGCTGGTTTTGCTGCACAGAACCTTCACACATCTCGTATGGTTTCTACTGCTTTCCTTCCCTTCCACTGGGCCTCATCATAGCTGTTTCTAATTTGTTACCTTGGGCTGCAGAAAATTATAACTTAAAGAATTATGTCCTGGTGTACGTATCTAAATGCAGAGCAGACTGCTGAAGTGTTGGTGTGTGCCCACTGTTCTGAATTCCCTACCATCCAGGCTCACTCACTGCCCTGGGGTCTACAGGCAGACTTGCTGAGCCAGGAGTGCATGGCTACACGAGGGAGAGGAATGCGAGCATTAGCAGAAGGTGGGTAAGCAGGGTGGAAAGAAGGGTCTCTCCCTGCTCCTCCAGCCGTCACAGGGTGCACAACTGCTACCCCAGCCTTCCTGGTTCAGCTGCATCTCACTGGCAACCTGCTTCAGGGGATGAGGAGCAGGCGTTCTGCACTAGCTGCCTCAGGTGGCCACAAGAATATTAGTGGTAAGGAAAGGGGAACACTTCAGGAAATGGCTTCCCATCTTGGCATCCAAAGCATCTCATGTGAAGCTTTCTTTAGAGGATAACTGAGGTCTCAGGTATAAGCTATAGTGTCGACCTGTCCAATTCTTGCATTAAAAGGCTTTCACTGCAATCAAATGGATGTGATCAGCCCCTTTTCCTCCCCAGCTCTCCTGACTGTACCTGCCCAAAGCAGCTGTCAAAAAAGTGGCCTGTACAGAAGAGCCCACCTTGCTATGTCACACCCCGTACAGGTGCATTGGGGTCTAAGATGATTCTCTTTTCACTCAGTCATACTTAGTACCAATCCATTGACATAAACTTAGTTACTATTTTATGTTTTCTTTCATATGCATTAAGAAGTATTCTCTGAAAAGAGAGAGATCTCATTATTTCTGTTTCAAGGTGAGATAAAGAAGAAAGGAAAATTGCAGTGACTTACCCATAATCAGTAGCCTGGGAATGATGCAATAAAGGTTTATGAAGTCATAAGCACATGGAGAAGGTGGATTATGCACCTCATTCATGATTACTTATAATTCAGGAACTAGAGTGTGTCAAAACAAACAATGCTAACAGGACAAAGTGAATGGAGGTTAGTCTGCAACACTACATATGCAGTTTGCTTCCTGCTCTAATTGGGGATTCTTGTACATCCTAGGCACATGGCTTATCAGTTTGTGTGTTCCATTATTAACTGTGAAAGCCCCTCTCCCTTGTCATAAAGGATGATACCATGACCTACATTTGAAAAGTAAGTTCTTCAGAGTTCGCAAGGAAGAAAAGAGGCCTTCGAACCCCAAGGACAAAACTATATAAACATATTCAAATGAAATAAGTGAGTATGAATAAAAAAGAGATGGGACTGGGCCTTTTGAAGTGTTAGCTTTAATTAAAAAAGGCCATTGCAGAAACACTCTCTGTCTAGGTATTATTTCTCTATGGTATATACCCAAGATAATGTTGAAAAGCACCTTTCACTCTGCCAGTACATTAAGATAAAGTGCTACAGCTTACATTTCCTATTGGCATTTTTTCATTTTAAAAGCATCAGAGCACCAAGAAGGTATTTTAAAATGCCGTGCATTGACTTGTATATTGGTGCTAAGATCTTTTTTATACCGCCTGCAAGCAAAAATCACAGAACTATGGTGTTTCCATAGCAACTGCATTTTAATAAGGTGAAATTTCCAGTTTTATAGAGCTGAACGATTAATAATGTCAGCTTCCAATGTTGCCGAAGCTCAGATGTCAGGAAGGGTCAGCATAAAACACAGGTCTAAAATTGATTCTTTGCAGCAGTCATCATTATAATAGCAATAATTTTGGGAAAACCCAATAAAAGATATGATTAAAACAGTAATCTTATTTTCACACACTTCTCATATCATAAAGCATCAACATTCAAAATATATCAATTTAAAGCTTATTCGTACATCTCCATAAGAAACATTATGCTCTTACTGCAAGCTCACTTCTCACCTTTGAGCTTTTGCTAAACAATACTTCATAGGAGAGTTCTGGGAATAGTTTTCAAATAGTAATGTCAGTAGACACACACTGGCCATCGGTGTATGCTAACGTTCATCAGTCAACACAAAAACTCATTAGCAATTTTTGATGTAACATCACAGTTCCCTTAAGGTCAAGAATTGAATTAAAATGAGACTTCTTTTTAAGAACCCAGAAGAAATAACAAATTGGGATCTGTCTCTTAAAGTCGATGGAAGTTCTTTCAAAGGCTAGACAGGTCTTTGGTTTTCTTTTCAGTCCTGTTCTCTGTGTCTATGATATAACAAAAGCTTTTCTGGAGGGTTGCAGTGACTTTAGACTAGAGAAACTTGGTAGAAAGTGAAGCTAAAAACCAAATTTATCCCTGTGACAGGAAACCACTTTCTTGGGTGAACAGTGCAGTGGATGGCCAGTGTTAAGTGATCTTACTCAGCTCCAGTATGGTACTGGTTTTCTGCAAAAAGGTGATGCTAGAATTAATTCAGGTTGCAGTATGAAACTGCTCTCTACAAACTCTCTCCCCAGTGTAATAAAGACGAAGATAAAAAAAGAAAATAAAAATAAAAAGTAACTGTCAAGATGCTTTTCAAAAGGAAGCTATTATTTAAATCTCTTATTTCCAACAATTAAGTTTTTATGTAAAATATCAAACATCAAGGTGCTTACAACAAAATCAGAGTTGATAGCATAAGAACTTGTTCTGAAATTTCTGTTTAAGAGATCATTTTTTCCCTGTCTTTCATCATGTACCATATGGGTCCATCTATCTTAGTATGTAATTGTGCCATTGCCTGGCTTGGAGGCCGGCTATCAGGGAAAGGCCTACATGAACACTGTAGAATCATCTCAAAAAGGGTGTTGGTAGCCAAATTCCCTCGTGGGAGTGTCTTGGGTTTTTTCCCAAGCTGTGCTTGGGCTTGTTGGGAACTGCTGGCCAACTTGGGTCAAATCTGTGCCAGGGACCGTCCTCATGCCTGCACCAACAAGACAATGAAAATGTTCCCCAGCACTTTTTTGATTCATACCCACCTGTTTTATTGTATCAGTGACATAGAGTCATAGAATGGTTTGGGTTAGAAAGGACCTCAAAGATTATCTAGTTCCAACCCCCCTGTCATCACAGGGACACCTCTCACTAGGCCAGGCTGCTCAAGACCACATCCAGCCTGGCCTTGAACACCTCCAGGGATGGAGCAAATGAGTAAACAGTGGCCAAACCTCTGTTTATACTGTTTTGTTAGTGGTGTGTGCTACAGCCCAAAGACCATATAAATCTTCTTATGAACTGTGAAAACCCCAAAATATCCTAGTATCATTACAGAGAATATTTAGGATCTAGTGAATGCAATTGCTGTGTAGTATTTTTATGCATTTAATTCAGCTTTTAATGCAATCACAATTTAACTTGACCAAAGTTGAGAATTTTTGAAAATCTCCCTGCTTGAAAGTGGGTACAGTCCAAAATCTCTGTAAATTATTATTATGTATATATATATGTCTTTTCATGACAGATAATTTTAGTCTTCTGTATTCAAATCTCTGATTCAAAACCTTAATGCGCATTAAGGATAGATAATATGCTAGTGTATGAGAATTAAGCTATCTCAAAATATTGCCCAAATAGCTCTACACAGTCATTTCATCTACTTATTCATTAGGTTTTTTAACCACACAGTGACTGTTTTCAGCCATATTACACACAATTCATCAAAATGTTTCATTTTAAGCCATGAATATGAGAAATGATAACATCACAAACATAGAAATATGTAAAGTATTAGCACAATAATAACACACTATCTTGAATAATTAATTTGATTTATTTTAAATTAGATTGTTTTGCATTCAGAGACTCAGAGGTCTAATTCAGCAGGTTTAAGTTACAAATTTCACCCCAGAGATTCTGTTTGTGTTTGCTTTGATTTTCACATGAATGCTGATTTTAGAGTGCTTTGTGGCAC
Source organism: Brachypteracias leptosomus (assembly GCA_013401335.1). Lineage (NCBI taxonomy): Eukaryota > Metazoa > Chordata > Aves > Coraciiformes > Brachypteraciidae > Brachypteracias > Brachypteracias leptosomus. Next base: position 57,128 of record VYZX01012577.1, read on the forward strand.
ATCTGTGCACTGTGGTGGGATGGGAAGTAAGCGGTCATGTTGGAGATCAGCCTGTGATGGGGATGGAGCATCCAGAAGAAGCCATAGATCATACTTAACTAAGACATCTCAACTTTAGCATTAAATCAGCCTTGTCCTGCAATCCGCTTTCTCTTTTTTTCTTTGTAAAAGAGATGGTGAGCAGGACACCGGGCTGTCCATGGTGGTGGTTATGGGAGGTACTGGAATGATGGATCTGGAGACACTGATCCTGTGTCCATGCATAGGCACTAGTGCAGCTGAGAACTGCACAGTGCCATCTAAGAAGCCACAAACAGACTTAAATGGACAGCTGGCCTTCTGAGATAGCTTGAAAGCCCCTGGCCTTCTCTTAACGTGCTGACAGCCTGTTGACAACTTCTGTAACATTTTCATCATGCAGCCATTACCCACTGGGAATTCTGGTGAGAGTACCAACATTTAGGGAAGGCTGGCAAACAGATTTTCCACAGTAATAGCACTCTGATAACTCTGATGACTGTTACCCTTCTTTTGGAAAGAAAAGTAATTTTTGTCTTTGTTAAATCTAGTCATGACATAAGAGATTTAAGGTCTCCTGCCTGCCCCTCCGAAATAGATCTGTGGGGATAAGAAACATCACCTGAGGGTCCCCTCACAGCATCCTTCAGAAGGCTCCAGAGCAGAAATGTTGCCAGTGTTGACAGCCATGCTTGGGCTCTGCATCTTACCTGGGTATCGTTCTGCATCCTCCCAGCAGGAGCAAGGGGACAGGGCAGTCTGCCTTTGCCCCTCACTGCTGCACTGTGCTTGCACATGCCGGGGCTCCTTAATGCCCCAGCCTCAATGCTAAGAAGCCTTTCTGGTTGCAAACCACAATGGTTTTGCACACAAAAATCATAAGAGAATTTGTATTCAAGCAGGAAATTTTAACCTTAGGATGTAACAACCCTCTCCTTAAGTGTTATTTAATCTGGATTACTATGCTCTAGTTAATGACATTACTTAACCAAGATGGAAATTTATGACATATGAACAGTTAAAAGTAACATATAAATGGTGTTTAAGTGGTGAATGATGAATACACAATATGTCAGCTTTCACTGGATTTAGAGAATGCTAAATGCTAGACATCATCCCTGGCCTATAAATCTAATAAGATAAGTACAAGAAAACAAAACACCTGATGTGATGGATGGAAAAACAAAGGGTAAAGGCGATGTGATTGTGAGCAGTGGCAGCAGTCTTGGGTCTGCAGGACATTGACCTTACTAGAAAAAAAGGTTGAAAAAGTAATGCTGAGGAGGATGGTGGCGGGATATATTGCCTAACTAGAGCCTTACCTGACATTTATTACTAGGTGGCAAAGATCCAGCATATGACTTCTTCATCATTTCTGTTTCCTCTGTAAACCATATTAAAGCTGCTAAACCAGCTAACCAGGCTGTGCTATAATTTGAAAAATGTTTTAATACTAAGCAGAAGATTCAGTTTTAAATCACATGACAATATGGAAGTAATTAGAAGTGTTCATGTTCACTGGGCCTACTCCTAATTGTGGTATTTGCATAAAAATATTAAGCAAGCTGCTGGATGGAAAATTATATGCAATTGTGCTCTGCAGAATGTATTAACTTGCTGAACTTCAAAATACCCAACAGTATAGACACAGAGAAACCTTACCATTCTGGATATTAACTAACATAAATAATTGAGTTCTCTCAACTTTAACTTCTGTGTTGTCTGCAGTAATTATCTTAAGAAATATATTTGTTGCAAGCACTTGAAAACAATGGCTTATTTTGTTTCATTTTACATTAAAAAATAAATTTGAATGGAAAAATCTGTAGCATAGCTGAAAAATATGTATTTGCTACTATCTGTAGTAGAGCAAACTTTTGCCAGTGTGATCAGCATTAGGACTGCGCCATGCTCTGATTAGCAGGGTTCCATGGTATTTATAGTTTCCATTAGCACAGCATGGCAAACCAGGGCATGGCATTTAAGTAGCTCGCCTAATGATAGGCAATATGTCTGCAGCAAAATCAGATGAGCAGTGAGAAGTCGTAAGCTCCTGGTCTGAGCTTCATCCACTAGATTGCACCACAATCAAATTTCCAGATGTCATTGAATTTCAGTGACTCAAAGACATATTCATAATGACTTTTTGGCATAAAGGCATTTAGATGGCTGGATAGGAAAACCATGGGATTCACATTAAAAAATGGAGCTTGGAACTGTGCATCTTGGGAGGTCCAACTAGTTTTATATGTTAGACTGTATTCTCCATAGCTTCCTTGGAAAACTATGGTCCACGTGGTTCATTACAAAAAATTATGATGTATGGGCTAGTTTCCATGATAGAAAATGATACCTAGGGACCCATCCCCACAAATTTAAGTTCTGTAGTATTTTCCTCTGTAAAGTAGCAACATCACAATAAATGTTCATATTAATGGAGTGATCCTGGGTGTCTGTGTGCTGACATTTGTCATTATGATACATATTTCACATAACAACAGGTAATTTAGCAAGCACTGGGGAAAAAGATCATTACAATGAGAGGCATGGGATCACCAACACCCAATAAGGCACACACTGACAACAACAGATCCCAATGGGGTTATTTTATATGATGCTTTTTATATGAGTGAGTATGGGTTCCTATTCACCATGGCCTGAGCTGCTTGTGTCCACAGTGCCTGTGGGGACAGGGCTGAGGTGGGAGCCAGCATCCGTCGTGCATTTGTCCTTCCCCAGGTGATGCGTCGGTTGAGTGGCTGCAGGGTTAAAATCTGAATGGGGATTATTTAGAGAGTTCAGTTTCAAGGGTGAGCTCAAACCCAAGCTAAAATGACAGTAGAGATATATCAACCAGAATGTTTCATTTCAGTCCAAGGATTTTAAAAGCCTGTTACCCTCATGTTATTTTCAGAGAAAATATCTAATGGAGACATGAGATAGCACTCAAAATATGTAAGACCGGCAGAAATGGCTGGTGGAAATTCCAATTTTCCATATTTCTGAACCATTGGTATTTGTATCAGATGTTAGGGAGGCGAAAGACAGTCTGATTTTGTTTGAAATATATAGAAACAATTTATTATAGATTCTCTCAAGTTAAAATGCATTTAAACTTATTCTCAGACTACATGTGCACCCAACACAATGTTTTAAACACACAAATTCAGCAAAAATTTCAAATGATGTATTTTAATAATTATAGGCAGGATTGTGAACAGGTTCATAACCAATGGGACATAAAGTATCTAATAGACGGTTCAATTTATGGGGCTGTTGTAAGCCAAGTTTATATTTAATTTTCATTGTGATAAATTGTGCTTAAGGGAATGAGACATCTGCACATAGGTGGAGTATAATCTGGGAGATTAACAGTGCTGAAGAATTATAATCAAAGAATTTTCTATTGTAAAGTTTTATACATAAGCTGTTGATCAAGCAAGAAGAATGATTTAGTAAACTATACTGGTTCTTCCTATTTGCTTGAAATATAAAATGGATAAAATCTCAGCTGGGAAGTCTGCAAGTTGTTTTACTCCACTCAGTTTAGTATTTAGTGATGATTTAGTGTAATCTTTCTGAAAACAAAATTCAAATTTAGTTGAAAAGAGAACTGTCTGTAAACATAAAAGGCATCTTACTCACAGGGATAAGGAGTAAAACACTGTAAATTTGCAGTGCCACAAAGAGAAGAAATGTCCTAGCTCTAGATAAGAAGTGGTATCTACCTGTTGTTAAAAAAGGATGTGTTTCCATATAAGGCTGTAAGCTTTTTCTCAGTTTTCCTTGGGCATTGTAAGGCTTTTCTCCAGGTGAATACTTACACTGATGCTGTCAATGCACTTTCCCTCCACCGCTGCTGTTGAAATCTGAGCAATTCCTGCATTGGCTCTGGGTGCAGGGACCAATTAGTGAGTTTCCTCCATCCAGCAGCTGTTACTCAACTTTGTTCTCTACTTTTCAATTCCTCCCTGCTTTCCCCTGCCTACCTTCCTGACAAGCTTTACATGCTTGGGCTTCTTTTAGTAAGAACTTTTCCCAAGATTAATCTTGAGTTAAAGTAAAGTTATCCAGGGCGTCCACTGGCGGGAGATGGAAAAGAGTGGCTAGCAGGATATTGAAGATTTTTGACAAATTGTCCCAGAGCCAGGGAACTCCTGGCAAATATCCTATATCAGTACCTGAAAGCAAGATGGATAGCCCCATCATTTATTCTCTTAACCCCATCAATTGCATGTATCTCCCCAAACCGCATATTTGAAGTCTGAATATTATTTCATTACTGGCTTTACCATTTACTTTCCATAAATATCTCCTTGAATTTGTTGCAAATTGCCACACACATATTTGAGTATACATGGCAATATATGAAGGCAACAGCATTGTTGCATCCAATGTATTTAGCCCCATTCCCAGTGTTGTCCTGGAACTACATCTCATCTACTCATCTACTACTATCTAATAATCAGCTCTCAAAAGTATGTGCTGAGGTGGTTTTGCATAAATGTTTACAACAGGGGATAAAAGGCAATAACACTATAATTATAAAAGCACATTTTAAACTGACAGTACCCAAACATAATATCCTTTGCCAAACAGTAATAAAAAGAAACATGGGCAGAAAAAATCACATAACTGTTTCACAAGACCAGTCGCTGGAACTGTATAAAAAGTGACCAGTGGTGCACTTAAAACTGTATAAGCTTTCAATGCATTGGTAATGTGAAGGAAGCTGCAACTCTTCTTCCTTCTCGTTCTAACAAAGAATAATTTCTCAAGTACACAATAGGCTGCCTTAACTTAAAAAGGAAAAATGTTTCTAAGACCTCTGAATTGGAATATTTAGATGATTTACCAGAAAAATCCTGCAACTCCAGAAATATATACTGCAGTACAAATCTAATACAAGTAGAGATTGAGAAGTTCTTTAAAGCCAAGAGAAATATATTTCAAGGCAAAGGTCAGAAGCTAAAACTCATGTAGTACAGCTTTTTGGGTAATGAGTAGCCAGTTCTCAGAAAACCTTTTGATAAACAAGAATGTCTCCAGCTTCAACACAGTACCAACTAAGCCACTTCCTTCTACAAAGAAGAGGTTAGATTTAAGATAACAGAGCAGCAGTAGTGGTGCTTTTCCTATCTATGGAGAAAAATGATTTCTAAGCTTTTCATGAGGTATAAAAACTGACGACAAAAAAAAAAAAAAAAAAGGCTTAGAAACCTCAAATATATACAGTACAGTCCAGTTTCTTTAAAGATAAGGTTTTTTCAGAATATTGCATGGATTGCTGTAGATGCATAATATACTACAGACATTTTGAAGATGTGGGGATGGAGCAATTTTCTGGTCCACATTAAGTTTTACATGTACAAAAATGTTCCTACTTTGCACCAAAATACATCCACACCATAATAGTCCAATATCTTAACAACAAAAAAGTGAGAATAACTTTCTGACCCTCCACAGTCAAAAACCACACTTTCAAAATATTAGGGCAATCAGTTAGAGAACAGGACCAGACTGAATCAGCAGAAGCACAGAATCATAAGAAATGTGTGTTGGAAGAGACCTCTGGAGGTCAACCCCAGAGGTCAACTCCAAGCCCCCACTCAAAGCAGGGATAACTTCAAAGTTGGTTCAGGTTGCATGGTGCCTCATCGAGTCAAATTTTGAAAGTTTCCGAGGATGGAGGTTCCAACACCTCTTGGGCAATTTCTCCTGGTGCTCTCACAACAGAACATATGCCCACTGGAGTATCCCTTCCTGCAACATGCAGCCATTGCCTCTTCTGAATTCCCTGCGCATATCTGAAAAGAGGTCCATCATCTCTACAGTCCCCTTCAGATAGTGGAGTAGTAGAAGCGCAAGACTTGTCTTCTGGCTGAACAAGGTCTGTTCCCTTAGCCTCTCCTTGCACTTGGTGCTCTCCAACCACTGGCTATCCTCCTGGCCTTCTACTAGCTTGTTGACCTTGTCTTGTTGTCTGTCTGGTGGAGCCTCTCCTGTGCTGAGCAGAGGGAAATAAATATGTTCCTAAAGCTCTCAGTTATACTTTTGCTATGCTAATGTGCAGGTAGCCATTGCTGCCAAAGCACACTGACATATTTAATTTGTGGCTCATCAGGACTTGCGGCACTGTCCCTAGGCATCTGAGGCTGTTTGTTAACAGTGCAGGACTTTGCTGGGACTTTGCTTCATTTGTCTTTGCTGGAGTTCAGGACATTCCTGTCAAGGTCCCTGTGAATGGCAGCCCTCCCCTTCAAGTTTATCAATAACAACAATTTTCTCACCCACCTCAGTTTTGTGTCATCTATAAACCTGGTGAATGTGGAGAGTAGACAATAAAGATATTGAACCAGATTGGGCCTGATGATACTGACACCTGAAGACAGCCATTTGTAACTGATCACCATTGGCCATAGATCCCTAAGCCCAGCAGTCCACCTAGGTCTTCCACATACCTTATAGACTGCCTATTTAGACCATTTTGCATCATTTTGACTATCAGCAGGAGTGTTTGTGTTTAAAATCCTGCCATTTCTGGTATACAACACCCACTCCTCTCCCTGCTTGCAGTGAGCCAGCCATAACAGAAGTCTGTCAGGTTGCTCAGTCGTGATTTGACCTCAGTGAACATGCTGGTTCATCTTCCTTGTCTTTATTTATGTGTCTGGGGACAGGCAAACATGCTTCATAGTCTTTCCAGGGATATAGGTAAGGTTGACCAGCCTATATTTTTGCAGATTCTCCTCGCTTTTTTTCAAGATGGGAATGATATTCTGTGTCATTATCTTGTGCCAAATTAAAAAAAACCCAAAAACCACTAAAATTAACTTCAGAAATAATTTGCTTTTCAGCTGGTGAAGGCCAAATTTTCCTTTTAAGTAATGAATACACCGTGCCTGCTTTGGCTATGCCCACATTAGCCACTAGTTCAGGAAAATAGGAGCGGACCTGTAATGTGAAAGATTTGGTTACTTCGTATATCCACTTAAAAAGTGTTTCAGGGGCTTTATTTCAGAGGGACTAAATTAGCATCTGGAGTGAATTAAGCATCTGTGATATATATTTTGATTTTTTTTTTCCCTCAAAAAGAATATAGTTTTGCTCTCGAAGACTGCTGTGTGCTGTAAACAAATTTGCTTTAAAATGCACCAATTGGACCTGAGATACTTATGTAAATACATCCAAAGAATGCCTTAAATTCTCACTGTTACACAGTGAACCAGATTGTCTGCATACCATTTTATGTTCAAGACTACAAGTGATAAAGTTTTTATAGTTTACTGTTTTTACATAATTGTGTCATAACTCTTAAATTTTCTTTCATGTTAACTATGGCAAAAAGTCCAAAGATAATCCTGTCAGACAACTTTCTTCAAAATATTGCCAAAAGACAAGAACAGAAAGTCATACATGAGGTCTTGTATTTCAGCTGCAAACAGTAAAAGAATTTATACTGATACTATACTAGATTAAAACTTAGATCCAGACTCCTCACAATAACTGCATATAGGAACAGGAAAAACTTTATAGGAGTTATTCTCCAAAGAAATCACTAGTGGTATATGTATTTGCATTGAGAAGTCCTTTAAGGAAAATAGTCCCACTGTCAGACTTGGAAGAGGACAAATGAATTTATTTATTTATTTAGTGGTTTCTTAACTCACTCATGACAGATTTGTTTCAAGGCTGTTTTTTTAAAGAGTTTTGAAAACTCCAAGGCATGTGAAAAATAAAGATAAGCACAGCCAAACTTAAAAAGTAGCTCTTTGTAAACAGTTTATTGCTGAATTATTTTGAGAAGATGTGACATTGGGGAGCTTCAGCTGAGAATTCAGGTATGTACTTAATGACCTTCTTGAATACTAGAAGCTTTCAAGCTAGAAGCTACTAGAAGCTTTCAGTATCTTGAAGCTTCTGTTTCAAAAGAAGCAGTTCTGTTTCCTTTTATCACTGCAGAACCAGCTGCTCACTAACCCTGGCAGGCACTGTGGACGTTGTAGAGGATGTACTGTCTCCTTGAGAAGGTTATTGGATTCATTACCATTTTAATGAGGAATGCCCATTTGTTACTTTTAGGTATACTTAAGCTGAGTTAAGTAATACCTAACTCAAGCCAGGTTACTTGGTTGCTTCTTAAATCTTTTTTTGGTAGTGTTTTTTGCTATCCCCTCATGAGAGCTCTGCACTCATCTATTATCTAACAGCCCCTCTTGTTCACCATTATTTTGCTTGTACCTTATTCTCGTAATAAAGGTTCACATTCATCCTTCTTAAAATATCCATTATGTGTTGATCTTGTGTTTGATATTTTATTCTCAGTGAGCCTTGGCTCTTTTTATATTCCTCAATTTCTTATTATATTTTTGCACTGAATTAGGCTGGATTAAATCTATTCTTTTTCTCTGATGAAGAATTACACTTCAGAAGATTCTTTGCTACAACATGACTGTAACCATCTATCCCAAGCCTATTGAAATCCGTATAAACTACAGTTTATAACTTGGATGATCTGTTTATCTCTGGTTACATAACTCCAAATTGAAAACATTGCATATTAAAAATGCAGTCCCACCCTTGTTGTCTCGTGTGTCAGAAAGTTCAACTTGCACTGTGGAGCATGGATGCAAAGTTCCAAACACATGTTCTGGTTGTATCCTGACTTTAGTTCAAAACAACACCTGAACACAGCCCTTTCATGCAAAGCAAATGGGTCTGTGGTCTGGAAGGGAGTTTTGTGGCACTCTGGCCAGGTTCCTAAGCCTGACACTTGGGAGTCCAGGAGGCAGGGTACACCATAAAGCTTATGTGCTCCACAGACAGGCTAACCAGCTCTTTCTGGTGCCAAGTCTGGGTTCTCATTAATTAAAACCATATTCTTTAAGTATTCAGATTCCTGAGGCGTTAACCATTTTCAAAAAGGCAGCTTTGTCAAAGGACAGTATTTTTATCCTGCAAACACATCCTGAAGAATTTATAATCAAAGTAGAGGGAAGGGTGGTAGTCAGGCTGAGCTTTAAAAAAATGAACTGAGTACCATGCTGGCAATTTTATATATTGAGTAAGCGAAATTTGGAAGTTACCACTTTTTCCAGACGTTTCCTCCTCCTGCTGTCATTACTTGATTTTTTTTTTTTTCTTGTACTCAATTGAAACCAGCTGGTGACTGTGCTTCAGTCACCAGTAAGCACAGCTGTGCCTGCATGCTAGTGAGGGCTGAGTGTCTGGTTGATGCCTAGAACTGCAAGATTCCATTAGGAGAGACATTTCACTACATCTTGAACAAGCAAATATTTAAGTCTTGAGAGAGGATGCACTGAGATAAGTTTTGGTAAGCTAAAGCTAGGATAAAAAGGATTTAACTGAATAGATTTCTGACCCATACAAAAAACCCTAAAATGAACAACCAAATGAAAATCCTGTGGCAAAATAAAATTAATTGCCTTTGTAGAAGTTCAGTTCTTGCTCAAGCTCTCCTTCAGTCTGTTTTTTCCTCCACATAATGAAATAAGATGTAAATACATGCCAGAAAACTAGCAATTTTCAAAAGCCTCAAAAACACTGCTTGTAATGTGATACTACTATTGCTAATTCTGTCCTGATAGAAGCAAATTGCTCTTCAAATTTCTTCACCTTCTTATTGTGTAAGCGCAGGTTGAATACAAAAAACCTCCTCCTAAAACTCCACTTGAGCTGGTAGAGCTATCCTCTAGGTAGTGAAGGCAAATGAGAAAAGAGTCCTTTATTTGAACAGCAGGCAAGTACTAATGTGATAGAAATTATGATAGTTTTAAGGAGATATTAAAGCAATATCTTTGTGCTGCTACATGATAAGACTCTAATTGCTAAATTAAGTGACACTAATTACGAAACCTGATATTTATTATCATAGATCCAGAATAATTCTTTGAGACTTGAGAAAGAGAAATACTTTGGGGATAGAAACACCATCAAAAAACTTCCCCAGAAATGCTGAATTTACTACACAAGCTCAACTGCTCAAATACTAAAATGTAAATTTCAATATTTTATTGTAAAAGAGATTTTTCACTTAGGTGGTAATGGTAATTTTACTGTAATGTGGTAATGACTCAAATCTAGAAGTACTCACATTCTTGCTACATTGTTTCAATCTACTGAGAGTCTCCAAACTCTGCTGTGGTTGTATTAATAGATTTTTGACAAGGTATGTTATAGCAGATATGTACAGTATAATATTTGGAAATAGAGTTGCATACAGTTAATCGATTATGCACCATGGACTTTATGTTATGAGGAATTCCATTCAGGTTAGGTAGGCAACTCTAGCAGCAATCTGACCATCTTTATGTTTAAAACACGTTTTAGAAGTCCTCCCAGCAACTTGACATCTTTCCACTGTCACTCACTCACAGCAGCAATTCAGATAATATTCCTATCTTAGAGCTGCTGTCTTTGATAAAGTGAATGGAAAAGATTACTTCTTTTTCCGAGGCATCTCTGGGTATTTGGCCACATATGTATCAAGTCAAGTGTATATGGCTGATATATTGAACTTTAAGTTTACTGAAGTTTTTTAACAGTTGATTTCTGATAGATTCTTAAGCTTCCAAAGTTTGTGAATCTTTCCATGCTGTAAAGAAGTTCATCATAAACACTATAGTTAACAAGCATCTCTGAATTTCTAGAAGCATTAAAGAAGCCCACTTTTCAAAGTATAAATGGCAGTGGTAACTTCTGAGCACGGAAAAAAAAAATTAACAAAAATTGAAGTTAACATTCTGTAACATTCTGGAATCAACTACCTGTTACAAATTGTGCTCTTAATATTCCTGTCTTGCTATTGCAATCCAACATCTATTGCTTAGCTTGCCCAAACTGGTAATTTCAGCTCCTTTCACTTTCATAGTATACATAGTTTCTAACTTGTTTATTTAAGCTCTGAATGTGGTAAGTGTAGCAACATTACAAAAAAGTGGCATGTTCTACAATCACACAGACAGTATTTTGGGTAATTGACGAATAAACCAGGAAGACAATCACTTGTGAGATAACATTTTGACCTCATTCACTACTAACTCTGAAATAGAAATTGCAGAGCACCACTGTGTCTTGGCCATCTTGAATACCATCAAGCAGAAAAGGACAGCGCTTACTCTAAAAATGAGCAGTAGTGACAACATTTACAATGTGGAAAGAGTAACTAATCAGCTGCCATATCCGGCTATTGCCTTGATAAAACTTCATAGGTATGGATTGTTATATGACAATCACTGGACTCCTATGTCATTCCCAATATTCTTTCTAATATCTGCTTTGTAACTTTATCTTTTAAAAAATAACATTTTTGAAATGTGCTTTTGAGGCTGTAGTAAAAAAAAATAACACTAGATTGGCAGGACTAATGTCATACAGATGGAATAATATTTAAGTTGAAATTACACTTTAAAAAACCACATTCTCAAATGTAAAGGTCTGGATAACTTAGAATGACTTTTTAAGTTCACAGCATACTTGTGCCCACTGTTACTGTATGCTTGTAACATGGAAACATTAGAAAAATCTATAGACAATGTAAAAAAGAAATATATATGTATAAAAGTCAATCTGTCTGGAGGTCAGAGCAAGGTTTGTCTTCCTCTAAGAGGCTGACTGACTAGTTGAGTTCTTCTTTGTACTTCACTGAGCTGATGAGGGGCGTAGGATGCTCCATTGAGTTGTCTTGTAGCATCTGTGACACCACAGAGCTCTCCAAGACATCTGTATGGCAGATGTGGCACAAGATTTAGGGACACTCAAGTCCTGCAGGGTAGATGACTAGTGGCCAAATGGGCTATCTGGCATTTTTTTCTGAGGTCTAAACAAAGGCATCTAATGTCCCCTGATGTGCTCCAGAGTGTCTGAGACATCCATATGGGGCTGGCCGATATGGCACCTACACAGGACCTGTGTGCTTCTACAGCAGCAGCTGGAGGCGGGATACCCTACGGCATCTGAAATGTCATTGATTGGTTAGGTTACTGACAGAGTATATTGTAATGCTTTTTCATAGAGATCTAACAATAGACATGTAATTTATAACGAATAATTAGCATGGACAGTTTAGACTTGTGCATCTCAGCGAACATCTATCAGTAGCTTAGGTTTTATTTGAATCTATCCATTATTTAAAATTCTTAACATTTTTTTTCTTGTTGGAGTTTTTATACTCTATTGATTGACTGCACTCAATTCTCTACATATTATTATTTGATGTTCCCATTCTATCTGTGGTGGGTTTACCTTGGCTGGGTGCCCGGTGCCCACCCCTAGTCCCTCTATCACCCCCCCC
>VYZX01012577.1:69573-89214 GCA_013401335.1 Brachypteracias leptosomus
GGGGGTGGGGGAGTGATAGAGGGACTAGGGGTGGGCACCGGGCACCCAGCCAGGGTAAACCCACCACACCAACGAATCCCCCCGTCCTCCTCCCTTTGTAGTTGAGCTGACATCATATGGTATGGAATATCTTATTGGTCAGCTCAGGTCAGCTGTCCGGGTTGTATCCCCTCCCAGATCTTGTCCCCCTGTACCTTTGGTGCTGTGTGAGCCCTGCTAGTCATAACTTAAGTGTGTTATCAACACCCTCTGGGTCCCAGTACTGCAGCATGAAGGCTGTATGGGGAAAATCAGCTCAGACAGACCCACTACACTATCATTTGCTGGGGAGAAACGGCACAAAGCAGAAATGTATATGTGTTAAAGTACAGTCTTAGACTTTGAAGTCACTGGCATTTGTCACTGCTTTTCCTGAGAACAGTGTCCTATTACAGATGAAACAAGGCTTCTAAATTCCATAATTGTGATAGCAAAAAATTTCTCTAAGTGGTTGTTTACTGTTTTTAAGGGTGAATTATTTGCTTTATTCTTGTAACTCCCAGAATCAGTTGTAGCTTTCCAACTGCTGAAGGCAGGTGAATGTTTAGCTAATAAAGACATTAGCCACCTCTCCAGATCATTGTCTGTTTCCAGCTGGAAGGTTGCCTTGAGATGACCATCCTGTAATACCCTCTGCAATCTGGTGATGCCTTATGCCACAATAAAAGCCATAGGAAATCAGCTATATTTGAAGAAAATGTTTGAGTCAAATACAGAAAGGGAGCTGAAAATGAACAATGATGTTTAATGTTTTAAGATGCAGAAAGATTGATTGTCCTGAAGTTGCAGTTTCAGCAAGAGGAAATTAATCCACTTAGGCACAGTAAACAGGCTGAAACATATCTGCCTCCAAGCCTCTTTGCTTTACCTAATGGATTAATAGAAAAATTGAAAGTCAAGAAATTAGCAAAAACTTCCAACATGAATATTGTTGTCTTACATTTGTGAGGTTGTCTGGGCTTTTCAGAGAATTACAGAAGCTTTTGCTATTTGCTGACATCTCTGGAGGTCATGTCAAGAATATGCCTGATTAAATTAAGTCTTCTGTCCAAATAAGTTAAGGAGACCTTTTCAGGCTTTTTAGTGGTGGAATACTGACACCATTATGGAAAAATATATCTTACTTTCAAGCTGCAGAAGGCATGATACTTTCTCTTAGAATTGGTTTCTCAACAATATTTATGTTACTAATAAGATCAGTCTCACTCGGTAGAAAAGAAATTGGTTGAGCCTTGACTAGAAATACTATGAATTACTACATGAGTACTACTGCAAAGGCTTAACTGAGTGCTTATGAAGTTGACTACAAAAAAGGAGAGATGACAAGCCTCACCATGGAATTGATAACACAGCGTGATGTATGGAACAATGTATTTTCTTCCCAAATTATATGGTAAGGTGGCAAATGTATTGAATTGAAGCATTCACTGGCTTAAGCAGCCTTCAATATTAATTGCTATGCAATTAGCATGCCAGTGAACAGAGGTGCAGGACATCAAGGGATGGTTCTTAAGTAGGGATACAGTGCTTGGGTCTTCTTATTTATACTAAGAGTAAAGCTAACTTGTAAGGTCATAGGACCCATAATTGAGCAGTTTAAAGGATGGAACAACAGCAGTCATGAAAGAACAGCTATGTGAGTCATGCAAACTGTCATCTACTGTCTTAAATTGATAACAGCTGCCTTTGAAGAGTGCTGCCTGAAATGTCTGCTTCCCTCAAGGTGTACTGCTACCGAACAAATCCTCCTCAATCAGTAAAATGGAACTTACTACAAAAACAGGATTGCAATGCTTAGAAAGACAAAAATTCATTAAACAACCACTGAACATGGATACATGTTTAAGGCTATTGTAGAAAAATGCTGCTGGTACAAAACAGCTGAACTGTTTTCAGTGAGATTGCCACACAAGATTTAACAGCAAGAAGGCTGAAACACATGACAGTTTATAAGAAGGGAAACCAAAATGAGCAGCATGGGGATAGCTATAAAACACATGAATCTCAAAATATATACAAGAAAGCGGAAGTAGCAAGCTATCATGGAGAACAGAGCTGCTCAGGGATAGAACTTTCCAGCTGTAGAGCAGATCAGGAGTAACTAAAATGTTATTTCCATCTCAAATAAATGTTATAAGATAATGATTTAGGGGTTGTTTTATGCAATTTCCAATGACGGGAAACTTTATGAAATGAAATAAAAAGAAGATTGTCAAGAGAAATCATCATTAAACCAAACAATGACAAATGAAATTACATCTTTAGACAAACATCTTAAAAGTATCCAAGAAAACAATATATTGGGCAGACCACTGGGATTTGGAAGTCTGGAGGGAGTTTTGCCAGGGTTTGGGATTAAGCAGCAGATACAGCAAACCATTTCTTTCACTAAAAAAGGGATGGAGGAGAGTTTTCTTGGTGTCAGAGCTTGTTTGCTTAGGCCTGGCAGATGAAGCTGCAAGTCCTACAGGGTGGCTGGAGAGCAGAGAGGCTTGGAGGAAGTAAGTCTTGAGACACTTCCTCTGTTTCAATCCCCTTTTTGGGTTGCCAGCTACAGATGCCAAAAAAGACTTAATAGTAGAGTGACAAGTGGAGGCTTACTATTGATTGTGCTGTGGATGACTTTGATTTCAAAAGCTTGTGATATTCCACCTTTCCAATTTATTTTTAAGATGTCAGTTACTATCTCTACAGTAAGGAAATAGAGATATGTATTTTTAATGTATTTCATTCCTGTAAGAGTAAGAACCAGGTCTTGTTATGCCCCTGTGAACCCAAAGGCTTTATATATCCTGGGGATTCATTGTCAAACAGTGGTAGCAGAAAAACAGAAGAAAAAAATGCTATAATAAACCTTCTATTCCCTTCTCTCACCAACCCACTCAATCGGTTTAGAAATGCTAGAAAGAGTTTATTTCAGCTTCAGTTCAATGTGCCCATTTGCACCATGGCCTTGGACCAGAGACTATTATAAAAACGCTTTGCACTCTATAACATCACACTTTCAGACACCAGCCCTGGCCTCTGAAGTGACAGGTTTAGTGGCATAATGCAATAGAGCTGATTAAAACTTCGCTGGGAGTTTCTGTCTGAAAATATTTTGCGAACTAAATGAGTATTATTCTGACAGGTCTAGCCTTGTAATAAAATATAGCTTCGTCTCCTCAGCAGTGGTTGTAAGCTGGGAGCACAGATGTGAAAAATTGGATTCTTAGAGCCAAAAAAATTTCCCAACTACAATTTTCATCATGAAATTATGCTAATACTAATGTGTCAGCAAAGATTCAAACTCTCATTATATTCAATGAACTTTATCTGTTCAGTTTGGAGAAGAATGTGCAAGTTTCATCTTAAAAACACAAAGGTATGCTAAATCACTTTAAAAAATTTTTTCCACTCGACGAGCATAAATAGAGTAAGGGATCTAGAGCTGGGTCAAAATTCTCAGATGAACATCACATGCCTTTCATCTATCAAAGAAAAAAAAAGTTGTCTTTTAGAACATATCAGGATGCTTGATATTAACAAAATAAAGTCTAAATATTTCATTCTGAAAATGTCAAAAATATTCAATGAAATCTTTGGTACTAAATTATTTTATCATTTTAAAATTACTGGTCTAAAAAAAAAAATTTGAATTTTCTTTTTTAAAACACAAAAACTACTTAATAACTTAAAAATGAGAATAGACTAAAATATTACACATAGAACAAAAAAAAATTGGTATTTTGTTTGAAAAAACAAACCCATTCAGCTTTGGTTTAAAGAAAATTTCTTTTTGCTAGTGACAGGAGGCAAATACATACATAGTGAGTACATTTTTTTTCCTGATAATGGGCTTGCATTTAAAAATAACATTAAAATATGTCATTTCTTGGCTTAGTTTTAAATTATTGTGTTTTTTCTATTATTCTACATCAAGAGAACAAGTTTTAAGACTCAGTTCCTTTCACTAAATTTTGAAACATAGGAACCATCATATTAGGACATACCTGGGAGCACAGAGTCTGATACTCTAATAATCTCTGCCTGATTAGCACCAGAGGTTACAGAAGCCCTTTCTATTTATGTAGGTAAATAGTTAATAAAATGCCAGTAGGTGGCACTCAAGAATGCATAGCATTGATCCTACCTAAGAAGTAGCAACCTTGTCATGCTCTGCAAATGGCTTCCTCTGCCTTCTCTGCACATGAGATCTTACCACCAGAGGCTTGAAAAGGAACAGAAAGAAACAAGGCACTTTGGTTTTCATTGTTTCACCTGTACTTCCCCATGAATTATGCAGGCCTGGATTTTGTACGTCTGCTAAAAATAATTAGAAATAGCTGTTGAATGCAATACAAATAAATGAGAAACCTGGAGGGCACATTTTTGGTTTCTTTTTGGTTCTGTATAATACTGGTCTTCACTTGACTAATGTAAATTATTGCATTTTCTTTGAATGCAATTTGTTCTGATGCTGGTTGATATTTTTCCCAAGACAGGATTTATTCCTTTAAAATAAGGCTTGTAGCATTCCCTTTTAACCTGATATAAATTATTCACTCAAACAGAAGAAAAACAATCAGATGAAGGGGTTTTTTGCTTTTCTTGGGAATTCCCTAGTCACCACATTGGAGACTGAGAGTCTCTGGCCTTTGTTGGGAAGGTGGGAATGTAAAGGCTGTCATTCCAAGTAACCACCATTGTGGAGGCGGAGGAGAAACTATTTAGGGCAACTGATCTATGATCTGAATAGTTTCCAGCTCTGTCTCTGCTGTTCATAACTACAGTGACAGTTAAAATTAATAAAATTAAGAAATGATGGTCAACACATTTGACTAAGTTAAAGCCACAGAACAAAAACCAGCTGTGAAAAGCAAGAATAGAGTCAGTTCTAAATTTCTCTTTGTACAACCAAGATAAACCTCCTTCCCCAGGTATGAGGGACATGGACTACTCTGCTGCAGGAAAGAGGAGAAGAGTGGAAGAAGCAGGGTGGGGGAAAGGCAGAGACAGAAGGAAAAAAAAATCAAAACCCAAAAGAGTTCAGTTTCCCACAGGGAACTGCAACCACTGCTGGTGGCCAGGGCAGCCTGACTCTCTATCCCCACCAGCAGCCACTCCCTATCACTGCTCAGCTGCCCATGGTGCTGCTCTCCTTGTGCTTGTGCAAGGACCTGACCCTGCAAAAACAACAAGTTACACACTGGATGACAGAAAGCAAAAAATGATGCATGATCGCAGCCCAAGGCATCCTTGTCACCTAGGTTTGCAGGGAAGATCTGACAGCCTGAATGACCTCCAATAGCCAAATGGCCACATCTTATGAGGAGATTTTGTGAAAAATGAAGCAAGTAAATTTCTACTGTAGGATACAAAACCACCAAGCAATACTTGTGCCATTCTTATGGACCTGGGAAACCTCACCTCATACTAGTGTAATATGAGACTCATGTGAAAGAAGGTGGTGTTGAAAAATGATCTTTTTAGTTTTATGGCTTAGAAGAAATATGTCTTCCTTAGCTTCCAACTTTCCTAACTCCTTTTCCTAACCATCATGTGCTTGGTCCCTCCATCTCTTGCAAGATAAACAGGCTTCAAGGCTCCTTCCAGTTCTTATGACAGCTGTTGCCTCCATCTTCAGCTCTTACTGTTTTGAGATGTTAGTGCATTTTCTACCTAGGTCTTGTTCATACTTCTCTGCATCTTTTTTGAACTAAGCTGCTTCATGCTTTCTTTTCCTATTTTACTTATGCCAGCCTTTCCATCATTCCCCACCATTGTCCTCACTCACTAACCTGCCCCAAACACCCTTCTCTGTTGGCAAGCAACCTCCTAATGGTATTTTAGAGAATAAAATATACAAGCAAGGAGTAAGAGAAGGAAGATTATGAATGATTACAACCAAACAGGCCCTTAAGGTACTAAATGATCCTGCTCAGTAGCACAGAGTGTGAAAGCCTGAGCAATGGAAACCTTACAGGTAGTCTTACAGATGTTTCTAGTCCATCTCAAGGCAACAAGAGTTTTGGTTTTGAAGGGTGATTTAGTAATTCTGATATCAAAGAAAGAAAGAAGAATGAATGAAAATTAAATATTAATGGTTTACCAAGTAGAAGTTTAAGAAGCAGATATACTGCTTTGTACCAGGAAGCAGTGTACCAAGAACCTTTCTAGCACTAAAACAGAAGGGACTTACTCTATTTATATAAGAAAAAACATATATCCTAAAACAGTTTCAGTTGGAAGGGACCTCTAGAGTTCCTCAGCTCAGCCCTCAAAAACCATCCCCACCATTAAGAATATTCCCTTCTCTCTAGTCAGAGTTTCCTTTGCTGTAGCTTACATCAGGAGCCTCTTGTACATTCACAGATACCTCTGAGAGGAGTCTGGCTCTGCCTTGTTCGTTACCAGTCCTTAGGGAGCTGAATGATTGGTGATGAGATGCCTCCTGCATCTTTTCTCTTCAGGTGAACAAATCCTGCTCCTGCAGCCTCTCCTCATATGTCATCTTCTCCAGACATACTGAATCATCTCCCTCAAACTGAATTTACTCCAGTTTGACAATGTCTTTCCTTACAGCATTCGTGCCTCTTTCTACTTTATTTGGGTAATCTGATGGCATCACAGTCTGTGCAGCTCTCTACGCTAATGTGATGTAAACTGTCATAATCACTATTGATAAGACATTGTTATGGTCCATAATAGTGAAATATTACCTAATCCAGTGAGTTGTATTCTCAATGAAGTATGTTTCTGTCACAGAGGCACTCACAAAACAGACAGTAGCAGCTACCTAAAAATGCGGATTTATTGTAACCAAAATTTCTTGGCACTTCTTTTGACAAAATTAAATTACAAGTTCAAGTGTCAATCAGGAGTATACTACTATACAATCAATTCCTAAGCTTTAAGGAATATTATTTCTAGAAAGATGAGCCAAAATCTGCACACACTCATTTATAAAGGGAAAATATCCCGCAGAAGGATACCCACGGAGGTCTCTCAGCCAAAGGGAATGATGGCTCACTCAAAGAAATATTCACTCACCAAAGGGGAGGTGAGGCTCACTCAATCCATGGAAGTATCTGTGGACAGCATCCCATATATCCAAGGGGAGGGTCTGACTACAAGGCTACTTGCTCCAAGGGAACCAATTCAAAATTAGCTCTCCTGTGGTGTTCCATTTATGCCCTGGTCATGAGCTCACTGTGGCCATTCTAATGAATTGGAGGCAAGCCCATGACAAAGGCAGGCTAAGGGCCTGGACCCAGAGGTGCTGGGTTAATCACAGTAAGGCACTGGCAATTGTCATGAGGCACCATTTAATGGCTGTGAGGTGCTGAACCTATCTTTTACAGGTCTCTGTCAAGCCCTGGCCTTTGTTAGGTTTTTGTCAGAGTGGCTGCACTTGCCACAGTTTCAAAGTTAATTTGTTCTTTCAAGAGTTTGCCTCTTTTCAGTCATATATATGACTCCTACTTTTGCTTGTTTGTCCACTCAGACTGGAGTACCATAGAAGAGTTTCCTATAACAAAATAGTTAATGAGTATTCAAATCAGATACCTTGCTGTGGATAACAGGCTTTCCTCCGGCCACTGAAGAGATCAGTTTCTCTGAACTTGCACAACTCTGACCCTGAGAAACCATAATCTTCCTCTCTCAGAAATCATATTTCTGGCAAGGTAATATTGAGAAGATTCTCTGCAGCAGGGTATATAAAACCCAAATGGATTGACAGTAAAAGTTTTCAGCTTACCATTTTCCCCAGTATTCTCCCTGACATGATTATTGCACATGATTGGAAACATCTAAAACAGCAAAGAGCAGTGCAGGCAGGAGAGGGTTTTGAGGTGCTCTAGAAATAACAATGCTCTATTTCCATTCTATTTAAGCTGAGCTAAATTGAGCGTCACTGAATAATTTAGGTTAGAAAAGACCTTTAAGATCATCAAGTCCAACCATTATGTCCTGGATTTTCTTCTTATCATTAATTCCTACTGACTACCAAGATTTCCAGGTTATGTTGGTGGGCTGCAGGACATGATTGTGGTCATGACAGGCCCTTCTTCCTTCAAAAGATTGCCTAGTATAATGGAATATATATGGTTTTTAGGTAACATTTCATAGAATCATAGAATCATTTTGGTTGGAAAAGACCTTCCTTCCAGATATAGCACATAAGAGAGAAAAGAGCAAATTTCTTTCTGACAATGCCAACAGCAGCTCTTGGGGAGTGGTTCTGCATCTCTGTTTCTTTGCAGTAAGCCTTGCTGGGTGGAGCAGAGGAGGAAGAGTAAAGGCCTCCCAGCACTTCAATAAAAGCAGTTTTGTTTGCTCATATGAACTGAAAGAAAGATGCAAGATCCTGTCAGAAATTTTAATTTCACTGTGGAATTTCATGCTGCCTCCTGTGAGGTTTTTTTTTCTTTCTTGGGGTGTGTTAAAAATACCAAATAAGAAAGATGTTTGCCATAGTCTTCCAATTTTGTCTGTTTTTTTGGTAGCCCTTCTGCCTCTGGGCATCTCAAGCCTGCCTGATATCTGAGTGATGCACTAGCATTAGAACCCTCTATACTAACAGGAGCTTACCAGCTGGTCCTCATCCTCGTCCAGCTATGCTAGCTCCTCACAGACTTAAGCAGCCTGACATAAAACATGGGTCTTGATTTGAAGCCATATTCTTCTTGCCAACTGGACTCATTTTTGGAAGGAGCACAGTCATTTGGAAGATCAAATATTGTAACTGTAGCCATATCACGCATGTTATTTTAATCAAAAACTGATGTGGACTGGAAAAAAAACCATTGTAATATAATATAGACCAGTATCAAGGCATTATTTAATGATAAAAACTGAGGGAAAGTGTCAAAACCTAAACTGAATTGCCTGTGGAAGAAAACCATGAAAGAAGCACAACATTCAAATTTGTACTTCACTTGAACAAATATGAAAACTTTGTATATAATGGCCAGATTTTTTTTCTACAATGACACATAATTTTTACAAATGTTTTTTCTGGCATGATTACCTTATCTGTTAGCTAAAAAGGGTTTTACTGTACCACTCATTGATAATTTGTGGGTTTTTTCCAATGATACAGAAAGTATATCTCACATAGCATCAAGAGTATGCCATTATCTAAATATGAAGTGATTCTAAAGAAATGCAACTGGTGTGAAACTAGTAGAAAATTTGATAGAATAAGTACACAGAAGAGGACTGAAAGGCATCATGAAGATTTTTCTTTCTGCAACATTTTCAAGTGAAGTTTTCTTTTACAGAAAGAAGATGCAGTTGGCAACAGAGAGTCTATAGATCTTACTGCCTTAGGTTTACTTAATGCACAGCACGGAGTACCCTACTCCTACTGGAACAAACACAGTATGTAAAATTTACAAAAGTACCTAAATCACGTGGAAAGTTAAATTTAATTAGATACCAAATATTTCCCCCTAAATGTATGGATTTCTTAGCCTGAAGAGCAATCACATCATAGGGTAAAGTTTTCCAAAAGCAGAAAGTGTAAAATTAATTCTATTAAGGCTAATCAAAAGATAAATCGAAAAAGTAAGCACAGAGAAAGAAGAACATGTAATGACTTACACAGGTTCCATCATCTCCTAGCTCCTGTTACTTTAAAATCCATTCCCAGTTCTGCTGTAGCACGTACCCACTCTCACCCAGTAAACTGGCAGGTTCATAGCATGAACTTTTCTCCTCAGCTGAGAGACCGTGATTCCAGCTGTCTGTCCCAGTTTTCCCTGTTTCCAGATTTCTGTCCCAGTATAATCCTTTCATAACAAAATAAAACTAAAATTGGAGAGAATAAAAAGAACAAACAATTTAAACTGCTTGATATTGAGATCAGATACAGTTCCATTCCAAGACTCGTCAGGGAACAGAACACAAATCTGCTGTACATAAAAATCCCCAAAGAGCAAGAAATATGTATTAAAGATTTTCATTAGATGATGTTTTAAAATGTCCCTAGGTGTAATACAAGCTTTTTTTTTTTATTTGTTCAAACAGCACAACTGCAAGAGAATGCAGCTGTAATATGCCATGTGTCAGTAATTCAAAAAAAGAGAGCTCATAAAAATTAACAATCAGAAAATAGTAACTAGCTATATGTCGAGAGAGGCATTATTAAAACGAGAAGAAACTCTACTGCCTGCATATGGTGAATATCACAAAACAACAAGGCAAGAGTCATTATGTCTTTTGAGCAGCTTATGCTCTTATAAACACCTTAAGCCTCAAAGTGTCAGTGGAGGCAGTGATTAGCTTCTGAGGATCAATGGAGGGAGCACTGTTACCCTCATGGGCTCCTGTTCATTATTGGGTTTAGCATATCTTACAGTGTACTCTTAACTGTTGCAAGCTAAGAATAAAATTGTTGACACGAGTTCAGCTTTGAGATTAGCCACAGATACTGCCAGGCTGGTCAGGACTGTGTTCAGGTTTTGATCAGGGGTATGAAGGTTCATACAGCAAACACGCTTATTTGCCTGTTTCTTAGAGGAAGGATTCCATGGCTGCACAGTTAAACGGGATCACTAAAGGTTGCCATAGTAAGTATACATTGATTAATTAAATATCAGAGTTCATCCTGAAGCCTGTCCAAAGCAGGATATTGTCCTACTATAATAGTGTTTCTCCACTCTTAGTCTTTAATGTTTTTTGTCATGGCTAACTGATTCTGAACACAGAGAACTAAAGCATGGCGATGTCTTAGTTATGCGAGGAAAAATGGAAAAAAGGAAGGGAAGGAAGTCCAGAGAAAGAACACAAAAATAGCTAAATAAAGCTGAAGAGTGCCAAATGCACACATCACAGGGGAGAAGAGAAAAAAGGGAGGAAAACACATGTTCTGGTATGGTGCACTGAGTGAATAAATTCACTTTAGAATGGCTTGAGCATGAATGTGCTCCTTCCTGATCTGCGCTGTTATGACATAGTGAATCCATAATCCCAATAGCTGGCTATGGAAAACATAAGACAAATATATGTTCTTTCAAGTTGCTGACAGCAGAAATGTTTTTGTAGAAAAGCTACAGCCTGGAGGGATAAGTCTATAGAGTCCATGAACAATATGCTATCGTCTGAGCTCTCTGCTTATACAATATTTGTAGAACTGTGGAGTAATAATTGATTACAGCATAGAAGGACTCTGTTAGTATGCATGTATCCACAGACATTTCCAAATTTCTGTTTGTCTTATTAGCTAAATATGGAAAAAAATCAACACATAATAAGTTTTCACAATATAAAAGCAGATTTTGGTTTCTCATTTCTTATGAGCTGAGATATATAGGCTTTGATATAAAAGATATTAATTTAGTTTATGTTTAGTATTTACATTAGTACACCTTTGACTGAAACCAAATCTATATCCTTCCATGCTATAATAAGAAATGTAGATATCACAATCATTAGCTACATCAATTTTCTTCAATTATAAATTAGATTGTTTCTCTGTTAATTTATAATAACAAGGTTATTGAAACAAAGAAATAAAATAAGAATAAGGTACAGCATTATGGCTACGATCTCTCTGCAAACTTTTTCTATTCCTTTAACTGGAGGGAGGTCCTTCACCTGATGACCAGTCATATTTCCATTTCAAATTCACATTCAGCTCGTTAGTGAAAGAAGCACCTTCCATGAGATCTTGTGTTATTCATTCAAAAGAAATCAGTGTCTATAACATCAAAAGTATGTAGTATATAGAAAAGGATGAGCTTTCTGGGTCCTTTCTGCTTGTTTCCTGATAAGATCTCAATTCTGCCTTTCATTCTAGAAGTTGCTAAATGTCCATCACAGATCAGATGACCAAGCAAAGCCTGCCACCACCTCTGAACTTTGGTGAATTGCATAAGAATGATCTTTTTTTGCACAGAATAGGCAAATGACCTTCAAGAGGCTGCATCCAAACCAGACTTCATGTTCTCTCTCTGGCAGATCTGTCACCCAAACAAACCTCATCCTCCAATCAGTCAGGAAAATCAGCCTGCAGACTCCTGCCCATCAGCAGATCAGGAGAATACATTTTTTGCAAACATTATGACAAATTATTGTTACTGTCAGTAACAGATATATATATCCCCATTCTTCAATGCAGAGCTTATAAAATTGACATAAAAATTAAGCATTGAAAGTGGTTGAAAAACACTGAGCACTGTAATTTTCTGAACCTTGCATAAAAATTGATAGGGTGCAAAAAAATCAGTTAAAATACAAAATATTAAAATTCTGTTATTTAATCATCATTTCTTTAAAGAAGATCCTGGTTTTCTACTAGTGATAGTCAACAATTTAGTGATCTATCTCTTCTTCATAGATATATAATAGCAGATATAAGCAAAATTTTCATAAATTTTGTATTTTACACTCAAAAGCCTGCATTGACCTCTATATGATCATTGAAACTTAGTGGCACATCACAGAAAAGAAAGTAATGATCAATTACTATGGCTATGTTTTAATGTTATCCACTTCCTCATAAGACTTTCAGTAAATTTATGCTTCTTTTCTCTCTCTTCTGCTGTCATTATATTTGCTGGGTCACTTTTTTTTTGCTAAAGACTAGTCTGTTCTACTTTTTACCATTAATAAAGGGCAATTGAATCACCAGCATCTCTGTCGAATTTCCCTATGGAGTATCTATACTTATATGTGATATTATATGAAAATAGAGTGAAAATAATTATGAGTGTTGCAATGAACTCTTTTTTGAGTTTTTTGGCAAAGGAGTCACATGGGTGCTCTGGGAGAGCCAGATAACAGTTTTTACGCTTATCTCTCATCTCAGTCAAATAAAACTCAACTCCACATCCAAACACATTGCTTTACAGTTTTATCAGCTCTCAGAAGCTAAGTAGGAGATCTGTAAGTAAGTGCAAAATATTTGGAATATTGAGAAAAGAGTTTTACTGGAAATGGGATTCCCTGACAAACACAAGACACCAGATTTGCTAATTTTTAACTGACTTTGTACATGTTTTTAATTCTGGAGATCCAACACTGCTGTGTTTAACCCTCTATTTTGTGACTACATTTAAGTATAGACAACTGCACACTTGTCCTGTACGTTCTGCCCTGTAGTACAGTGTAAGAGTATATCCTTGAGGAGGCATGATGGAGCACCCTGCCTCTCCACAGTAGAAGAGGAGCACCTGGTCCATGCTGAACTGGCCAAGGGAGGTCTGTGCCTGGCTCTGTACAACTCCTAATTATCTGAGCTGATGAAGATTGTGTGAACATGAACATTACTTGATGGGTAGAAGGAGACGGTGTGAGCTGTTTGTCATTTTGTGAAAGCAAGGACCATAAGGATTTATGTGTTTGCTGTACTTACCCTTTGTCCTCTTCACATCAGAGTAACTTGACCTTTTCAAGCACAAAGGGGAATGTGGAGCCAGAACTTCACTGATTTATCAGTGTTGCCGCTCAGATGCCTTCTCCTTCAATTTCCAGTGATACTAGTTTGTCACAGATGAAAATCTTGCAGGGCCTGGGTAGAGCATCCATGGTGGACCTCAGTCAAAAGTCATATGCTGCACTCCTCTGGTTAAAGAATATCAGACTGAGTTTCCAGGAGGCATTGGATGGGATCATAGCTTGTGAATGGTGTCAGACTGGCAGAGATCAGATTATGTCTCCTATACCTCCCCACCAGCCACTGGGAAAACTGGAACATATCTTCCTACCTGTTCTCCCTGGTGGTGTCTTGTGTGGGTTATGGTGCTCCAGAGGTGTGTGTGGAGCAGTGGTGATTTGACATACAAACATCAGTAATGTCACATTGACAGAGAGCAAGTGTTTCTCCACAGCCCTCAGTGAGACAGGTCTATGGGACCAAACAGCTGCTAAGAATGGGATTTTAGGATCACAGTCCCACCTGCACATCCGTCTCAGGCAACTAACTGCCATGACTACATTCCTTTTTAAATTAAGCTCTTTGCTTTGCTCAGATGGCTTATCTTTTTTGATAAATTTCATTTTCTATTTGAAATGAGACCTTTAACATTTCTCTAGTTAGTCTTATGAGAAATATCAGAGGACTGCAGAACTGCATTTGTGCAAGTGATGAATGAATTTTTTGAGAAAACCCACGCCCAGACCCTTCTTAGTGGTGAAGAGGACAAAGATCAGCGATGAACATGTGAATATTAGCCTACAGTAGTATGTACCAACAGTTTATAGTTATTTAAAAACTTGAAGAAAATACTAAAAAGCATTGTAAACAATGTGCAAGCTTACTCATTTCTATGTTCTCAAGGATAGATTGCATTCATTCTTTCACGTGTTGGTAAATAGCTGGGCATTTTCTAGGCCTGATACTGCCATCCTCCTGCCAGCTACATTTCATCTGTTCTTGCTGAAAGCCTTTCAATAACACAGGAAAACCAGGGAATTTGTATTCAAGGGTCAAGGAACTTTATCTTTGTAAATCTGATCTGTATGTTTCAGCACAAAGAGAAGCTAAGGGTCAAGAGCTGAAACTCAGTGATTATTTTATGCAGGAGCTGAATGGCACAACAAGAAATAGAAGGTACCACTCTCTCATCTGAAAAAGGTGCTCTAAAACTTCAAGGCTGAAACAGAACTACAATTAAGTCTTGCTTAACAACAAATTGTAATTCTTAAAATTCCTTTTTTTTTGCCAACAGGATCTCTAATATTGATTGCATGGCTGAATTTAGGTCAGCTCTCCCCACAACCATTCATCACTCTTGTATTTTATCTTAAACATGCTGGTGTGTACAAAATAGTCTGTAATTTCATTACTACTCACAAACACTGCCTCTGAAAGGAGCAAAGAGCATATATATGTGAAAGAGTGTGAAAATGAGATTTAGAGGTCCCAGTCACTGGTTTCAGGGTGCCAGTATTCATGAGAACCATTTCAGTATCATTTTAAATGTGGATTTGGTTAGTATTTTTCCAGAATGCTGATCCAGCAATTGGCATAGATTAAAAAGGAGTCAAAGGACCTTCAGAAAGACTTTTGTCTCAATAGCCTTAATTCCAGGATGCAAAGCAAACAACTTCTATTCCATTCTGACTGCTAATACAGCTACATAACGTTTAGGAATGATAGATGATGAGTGATGAATAATGACTGCAAGTATCAAGAGGTCATTTTAATGACTATACCTCTTGATCTGTATTTTTTAAAAAATATATTTCTGCACTTACCTTCAAACAAATGATGAAAAAGCAGACCAGTAATCAATGTATACAGCAATCAAAATGTAAGGCTGTCCGCATAATGTCTGCAAATATACCTTCCTGCTTTGGGCGCCAGATGTCTTCCTCAGTACTGTGATTACTATTTATTACCTCACAATGAACCAGCACAAGTCCATCCAAAACAAACAGTTTAGACATAAAAACGCTATTTCTATACTTGTACAGCATCCTCAGCAAGAAGTATTTTCCACTGTGATTATTTTGACAGCAGCAGGATAAAATGATGAGAGAGAATCTGTTATCTACTACTGACCATTTGAACAAAAGGAGAAACTATAAATTCAATCTTACAGGATCAAATAATTAAGCACGTTTAAAATTTCTGCTATTACAACCAAAAATAATATGTGCTTTGGAAATATTCTGTCACATCATGGCAGTTTTATAGGAGTAATATTTATTTACCAATGAAGTTATTTATCAAATGTTATGAAAAAAACCCCCCACATCTTCTACTGCAAAATAATAAATAATCCAGGCTTAAAAAAAGATTTCCATAATATTCTCTTCCAACACAATATTACACATTTTCACTGAATCACAAACATACATAGGCATACGCATAGAGCCCCCCAGATTGTTTCTTTAGAGGAATAGAGATAACAAATTAAGGTTATTGCTGTGCTTAATGCAATTCATTGCCATTTGAACCTGTAAGTGAATAAAGCCTAGGAAGCAATAGCCAGAAATATTTTGATCATTAAAATGTGAAGGTCAAAAATATAATTAACCTTTTTAGTTAGATCCTTCTTTGAATAAAAAGATTACTTATCATAGATCCAAATTAGCTCTCAACATATACGACAGGCAAAATGTATAATACTGTGGAAAAGTACTGTTTTCTAATTTCAACTTTGAGATGCAAACTGAAGGTGAGGTAATGCAAAGAGCAGAACAAAGAGGGCTGAGATGACACCATATTCCGTGATATAAGGGGTTATTTAAGTGAATAGTGAAATAAGGGGTCTTAAATCTGAAGCTTTATATTTGATTAATTAAACTTCATCCTGAATTTTCTAATTGGATGCTTTCATGATACTTTGTCGTGGGACACTGACAGATGGCATTGCACTCATGGCAATTAATCCTAGTAACACTTTTAAAACAAGACATAAAAGTATCTGGTTATCCCTATTTCTGTAATCATTTCTCTGAAAACCTAGGATGGAAATAGATACGAGCCTCAGTAAGAGGAAGAAAAAGATGATGAATATTCAACCAGTTCTAAATAGCATTTAATTGCTTGTTCCTGGGTAATAACTTTTAAGTAAAGACATTTTGTGACATTTACTGATAGTGTCTATCCTTTTAGTAGGGTAGAAATGTACACTTAAGTTTGCATCTTTTAATTGTATCCTGTACAAGGGAAACACATGAAATTTAAATAGTGTAGAATCACCAAAGAAGGAGCAGGAAAAAGTTCCAGTAGTCCCATGGTAAGAAAATCACATTTCTATTGGTTCTTGTTGGTTTTTTTCCTCTCTATTTTTAGTATCACAGGAGTGCATGTGCAGGAGCAGGTACCTTTTTGACTGACAGTCGTGTAAATGATAAAACATTTGACTGCTACTGCAAGTTTCTAGGGAATTTGATACAGCAAAGCATGAAATGTGTATTGATTTATTGTACTGAAAGAAAGAATCTAGATGAGAAGTTTGCTAAACCTTTACTGAAACATTCCTTGAGAAAGAATTTGCTACTCACTACGATTTCGGTCACTTAAACGCAAGGAAATACAAGACTCAGTGGTGTACATGCTGACTTGCCCATTTTGTCTTACATAGTAATTTAAATTGGTGGAAAAGTCCACCTGATTGGCTCCCGTCATTTGTAAGTCACATGTGAAAACAAATTTACACATTGCCATAGTCAGAAAAAACATTTTGCTAAGATTACTGTCCCCCTTGGTTTTTTTATAGCCAATCAAAGGTTATTTCAGTGAAAAGCCATAAAGAATATTATGAAATTTACCCTGCTTAATCAAAAAGTTTGGTACTGCCACAGATTTCCTCAAGGCTCAGACAAACCCAGGAAGCACTCTCCAAAATAGGGATTATAATAATATAAATAATGTCTCTTTCCTTTATATTTCTCAGCCTGTGATGTAAACCTGCAATACAGAGGCAAAGTGTAACTGGGTTGTATAAGATCTTGACCCAGGTCTTAAAGAATGATGGGACACGTCTCTTAAAACAACTGTGTCCAATATCTAAAATTACCTCAACTCAATTAATGCCCCTAGAAGTTACTGTAACTGAAATAACAAGTTTATTTATGTTTTATGACATGAAATCTCTAGGTCAGTAGTCTGTGCGACTGAATGAGGAATCAATGTTGATTAATTGCAAAATATATAGGAGAAGAAAAATAATCTTGCTTTTTAAATAGAAGATGTACTTATATTAGATCAAGATTTCTTAAAATAAAAGGCTGCATTCTTTGCTCTTTGACACTGTTTACAGTCTCATTGAAGGCTCATACTGTATGAATCCATACAGACAAAATGGATTTCTGGCATAGATTTAGGAGCACAAATGAATATAGCATGATAGTCATAAGGACACAACAGTAACATTTTCTGCCTTCATAGCCTAAGGAAAAAAAAGGAATGAAATTACTTTTTTCTTTAGTTTAATAAGGCCCAGATTAATAAGGTTTCAATATTATTCTGACCACCTAATTTATAGACTACTGACCAATGCCAAAAAGGTCTGAATTGTCACTTCTAGAGCAAAGCTGTGTGATAATTCTGAGAAATAATGAAAGAGCAAGGTTGTTTTTAACATGACCATGAAAAGCATTGTTCCGAATCTATATTTTCATTTACACTTCTTCATTTGAAATACCAAGTATTTTACTTTTTAAAAGGTAATATGAATCCCATATGAAATAAGCAGTGTCCTTCAACACTTTTTCTTTCTTATCAACACTACATCTTCTAAAGCATGGTATAATCACAAAAAATCAGCAGGATACTAATCCTTTTTTTGATCTCATACACTGTAAATTCAGGTCATATGTAGGGTTTTGCACTAGGATTCTCCTATTACCATGTTGATTAGTAACATTTTATAGTCTTCCACATTGTTTCATGTGGTACCTCTGAAACAACTGCCGTTTTACAACTATCTGTAGATAATCCATATCATAATAATAAATTAATATATTATGCAAGCAGCTGGGATAAATCTGCCTGAGAAGCCTGAAACAGCGATGTTTGGACATAGAGAAGAAGATACTGCCGACTCTCAAACTGAACTGAGATCTTGTAGTGCTTAGTTAAACTTTGTCACTTTTGCTGATGAATTTCTGACCACCACAATGTGATATAGAAAGTTTATTTCAACAGAAACTTTGAAAGTAAAGTTATCATTATTATTAGAATAAAAGAATACCCTACTAAAGCAAAACATTATCAGCACTTCACTATTCTGTGCATAATAAAAGATCCTTGGGCTTTTAAAACAAAATTACCAATTGCTTCTTGGATAAACCTATGAAAAATTTTCCTCCAACATTCTTTTGCACATACCCAAAATTTTGATTTATTTGTTTGCTTACATATATTCAATGGTGTGTTTGAGTTATCTTATTCCACTGAGGTGATCTACAATACATTTGGAATTACCTCAATTCCACATTTACAAGATCTTTATGGACACAGTGACTTTACAATGTCTTATAAAAACCTTGAGTGACAAATCAGCAAAAGCCAACAAATATCTTGACGAAACGTAGTCTGTGCCCCAGGGTCAAATCACTCTCATCATCTATCTAAACACATTCCACCACAGTGTAACACATTGACATATCACGTGGCTGTTAACAAACTACAAAAAAACCCAACCAAACAAAACCAAATATAACCTGAATCATAGAAAATACTTTAAATTTTCATTACTCCAACCTAATATTTCATGGGTAATCAAAGCTGCAGAAGAGGAAAAGCAGCTCTTTACACGCAGTAAATATTTGTGATATTATACAAAATCTTTCAGTGAATGATAACTAGTGGAAATAAGAAGAAATAACTGCAGTAAATTATAAACTATCAAGTCAAATTAAGTGCAACTGTTTTGGAGGTGTTACATTGCATTGAAAATTTTTAATGGCTTACCCACTCAGGAAGTTAAGAAGGATTTTTTTAAGCTAAGTGGTGAGGTGTTAGATGAGATGAGGACTGATGATACAGTCCTTTCAGGAAGCTTCTGAACACTGAAAAACGTTATTCAAGCTATATGAGAAGGGAGAAATGTTTCAGCTAAAGTAGCTATCAGGAAGAGGATTCCTTGTACAAAGTTGGGGCAGACAATCTGGGATAATAAGTCTTCTTGCCACAGCTCTATCACAGAATCACAGAAT
>VYZX01012578.1:0-13964 GCA_013401335.1 Brachypteracias leptosomus
GATATTATTGCTGTTTGTCCTGATTGTCAGGGCCACTTGGAACCTTTGGAGGTTGACATGAATCCCTGTGGTTTGCTTTGCAGATTTGGCAAACAAAAGTTACTCACGTTGTGGAATTTGGACGTTTAAGATATGTTCATGTGTCCATTGATACATTTTCTTCTGCACTATGGGCCTCTGCCCATGCTGGTGAGAAAGGTTGAGACGCCATTGTGCACTGGCGTCAGGTGTTTGCCGCCTTGGGGGTCCCCCAGTCTATCAAAACTGATAATGGCCCAGCTTATGTCTCACAGAAGGTTCGGGCTTTTCTCCAGAATTGGGGTGTCACTCATCTCACAGGTATTCCCCATTCCCCTACGGGTCAGGCTATTGTAGAACGTGCCCATGGATTTCTCAAGCTGCTGCATGAAAAGCAGAAAAGGGGAATGCACGGAGAAACGCCACACAGCCGCTTAACAAAAGTTGTGTATACTTTGAATCACCTCATGATTCCTTCTAATTCCTGGAATCTTACCATTTTAACACATTTTTTTTCCCTGCAATTCTCTGATGCGGTTCTGCTCCCAAGTGCTAAAGTACTGATTCGTGACTTACTTACAGGTAAATGGGAAGGTCTGTGGGACCTCATTACCTGGGGCCGTGGGTATGCTTGTGTTTCTACAGACTCGGGACCAAGNGATAAACAAGTACAAGGACGAACCTGCAACCACAAGATAGGGATGTTGTCCTAACTGTGAGCAAAAGTATGCATAAGCTATTGGCCAATAGACAGCATGCTAGTAATATGTTTAACCAATGAATGATGTACACAATATGTACACAATATATAACCTTATGTATAAAAAGAGTTTGCCTGCAGTAATAAAGAGCTTTTTTGGCTATTGCTACAAGAGATCTGTGTCGCTTGACGGTCCCAACTGCGACATCCTAGTTTTGTTATGTATGTTTTTAAGGATCCCTTTGATAACACATCAGCTATTTGACACATTCAAATTCCTTACTTCATTCCCCTTTGACTATGTCACAGTATAATTTGCATTTTTTCAGTATAATACATTTTGTATTTTAAATGACATTTCTAAACCTGTTTTTACTGAAGATTATGTAATACTATAAATCAAAGAAACATAAAGTAAATATAGCCTAGAATATTATAAGGGGCTTAAAATTAAGCTGACAAGGATGATAAATTGCAATTAAAAAAACAATGAAAAAAAAAGCATGTCTATTATCTTTTGCAATCAAAAGTATGCAATTCCGGATACCAAAGACAGAATTCTTAATGTAGTTAGTTTAGTAGGAATGATAGTTCCCAGTGAATGGGTTTTATAAAAAATACTAAGATGCTTTTCAGTTATCAGGCAAGTTTTCTAGAATGGCCAAAGCTAAAGTCAACTTCTCTGGTTTCAACTTCAATAGGTCAATAGATATCTCATCCCTGGTAAAATCAAGATCTTTGCAAGTGTTTGCTTTCCTTCTTTCAAACTCTCACCAAAACCATTGCTGATTAAAGGAAGTCCATATGAGTGCAACACAGCATTATTGCCCCCCTGCAATGTTAGTGAGCATTGCAGAAAGTATTTATTAGTCTCTTAGTTATCATCACATTAAGAAGTTTCTTTTTTGCTAAACAGAGCATACCTTTTATTTTTATTTTCTCCCTTTTTTTTTTTTTTTTTTTCCATATGTCTATGCACTGATTTTAATCATCTTTACCTCACAGGCTGCTTACGAAACCTTAAAGTGCTCAACGTAAGTTTCAATAAATTGAAGTCAGTCCCTCCAGAACTGGGTGATTGTGAGAATCTGGAAAAACTGGATTTGTCTGGAAATATGGAAATAACAGAGCTTCCATTTGAAGTAAGATAATGAACTGTTTCTTCCATGCTTTTTATTTGACTTATAAGAAATTTTATCACAGTCTTAAAATCTTTTCCTAACAGATTAGATCACGTTCCTTGTAGCTTTTAGGAATAATACTTTAGTAGTAATATCACTGCAAATGCACTAGTAGCAGTTAAACATAACCAAGCTTCGTTTTTGTTTTCAAGTGACTAAGTTTTTGCTTGTATTTATTTGATATATGAAGGAAGACATGATCCTGAAGGATATTTAGCCAGTGGCAATAAGGGGAAAGCTGCAAATAGCTATTTTCTGTGAAAGTGAAGTGCATCTTGACAGTCAAATTCACATATCTTAATTTGTTCCCAGTGTCTGTTTTCCTTTAAAGAGTACATAAACAACACTGCATGTTGCTATGAGCATAAATATCTGTCTGAAAGGAATATTGCATGTGAGGCATGGTATGAATATATAGTAAAGAATGAGAAAAGGACTTCCAGGCATGCACCAACATTGTTCCTTGTGTTGGATGCAAAACCGTTCTCTGCCACAGCTGCTCTGAGACTTATCGTTCATGGAGAAATGAAACTATTAGCTGGTGCTTAACCACAGTTTTGGATGTCATCTGTATTTCTCAGGTTCTTAATATCCTGATTCCTGTAGGATTTGTTGGGGGAGCTTTAGGGAGAAGTGTCAAGCTCTTCTCTAAACATCTGTTACTGGTGATTTACAGACAATGTTGGATCGAATTAAACTTATATGAGTCCTGTTTTAACCATGTTTATGTTCTATTTTGAGGAAATGTAAACAGTAAATGACTTTCCCCTATGACTTCTCACTGTAAGGCAGTTTATCTGTGAAGAATGGTTAAAAAACAGTGTGAAGGAAAGTGAAACAAAGGGTGAACGTTAGCTTTACATCATAAGTGGACACTGCATGGAAACGCTAGCAACAGCACAAACAGTACACGTCTCCTTTCTCCTTCCTCTTCTCCTCCTTTAGATAGCAAAGATAGGGGACAAAACAGATATATCATAACTGGTGAAAAGGAACCATAATGGAATCAAAAAAATATATATCCTAAACAGGAAAAGGAATAAAACATAAACAACTAGGAAAAGAGAGTATATTCAAACCTGTGGACTAGAACGGTGAATTGAGCTTCAATTATTGGTATGTTAAAATCAATAAGTATTTTCCCAGTTGCTTCTAACGGCTTTGTAGTGCAAAGGCTTACCCATGCCTGGGCATTATGAGTAGCCTTTGCATATAAATCTAATAGTGCATGTAAATATTTTCAGGGCTAAGTCCTAAAAGATCACTGTTTCGTTCAGAAAACACAAAAATATTGTTCCCTTCTAACAGTCTTCTATTCAATAGAACTAGAAGCCATTAAAACCACAAGTAAACTACGAGATAATGGTTCACTTACAATCTATGTAAAAAATTTAGAGCTGTGTACATGACTTTATATAACAACAAAACCTGGAAACAACATTGTGTCAGCATGGCCTAAAAGGTCAAGAAGAAAAATGTTGGCGTTGTCTACTGTGTTTTCCTCCTTCTCTGGAGTCTGGCATTTAATTTATACTTGCAGTGTCCTGGGAAGTAGACTACACAAGCTCTTTTGATTTAGTTTATAAAATCAGTTTCCCAGAATCAACATTTCAAGAATGATTTAAAATGATGCAAAGTGTTTGGCCTTCAGTATATTCAATACGGCTGATGTTATTCAAAGCAATTGTAGCAGTATCCTTGCTTAATATTCTAGATTTCTGATGTTTGATTCTCAGATGGGCAAAAGGTGGTAGTCACTGGCAGGTAGCTATTTAATGAATTAAAATATTGAATTAATCTGAACAGTCTAAATGGTAAACAGACACTGTGAAACCTCCCCTGATGCAACTTGAGGCCATTTCCTCTTGTCCTATCACTTGTTACATGGGAGAACATATTGATACTCATATCACTACCAACCTCCTTTCAGGTAGTTGTATAGAACAGTAAGATCTCCCCTGAACCTCTTTTTCTCGAGACTAAACTATTCCAGTTCCCTTGGCCACTCTTCATAAGACTTGTTCTCTAGACACTTCAGCAGCTTTGCTGCTCTTCTTTGGACACACTCCATCCCCTCAATGTCCTTCTTCTAGTGAATGGCACAAAACTGAACACAGTATTTGAAATGCAGCCTCATAGGTGCCAAGTACAGGAGGACAATCACTTCCCTAGACCTACTGGCCACACTTTTTCTGATACAAGCCAACACACTGCTGACTTACATTCAGCTGGCTGTTGACCAACATCCCCCAGGTCCTTTTCCACCAGAAAGCTTTCCAAACACTCTTCCCTAAGCCTATAGCACTTCATGGGGCTGTGACCCAAGTGCTGGATCCAGCACTTAGCCTTGTTGAATCTCATCCCATTGATCTTATCCCATTGATCTAGCCTGTTCAGATCCCTCTGTAGAGCTTTCCTACCCTCAAGCAGATCAGCACTCCTGCCCAGCTTGGTGTCATCTGCAAACCTGTTGAGTGTGCCCTCAATCCCCTTGTCTAGATGATTGTTGAAGATATTAAACAGAACTGATCCCTGGGGAATACCACTTGTGACTGGCCACCAACTGGATTTAACTTCATTTGCTAAACTGAATGACCCCAAGTTAGACAGATTAGATCAATTATTATCTAATACATTTGTTGCTTACATCTGTTAATCCAGTGAAATACTCATAAAGGTTGGTCATCATTCTCTCCTGTCATGTAAGTGTTGGGAATTAGAGAGTGTAAATGAACAAATACGTGCTAGCTCTGTTTTCACAGGTGAATGACTTCCTTTTACAACATTGGGACAAAAAGAAAACTTGACAACTGGTAGACAAAATAAGGTAGAGTTGCTAAGAATGTTTCCTGTTTATCATCTTTTGGGAAGTTCAATTTTTGTTTGACTTCCAAATCCATAAAAGTTTCTTCTGAGAAAGTTAAAGAAATGCATGAGAACAGCAACAATATTCTCCAGTGTTAAGGTTACTTGAATGGAATAAAGGCAAACATCAGCTCAGTAGAAATGGCCAAAGTCTAATTCTACCTTGGTTTTCTACCTAGCATAATGGCTAGAGAGACACTCATAACATGTATGAAAATTGATTCAAAGAGATTGATAACATGCCTGTAATTCAGTCAAGAATTTTTGACAGACCCATAAAGGTTTATGATATCATCAGAACTCAGACTGAATTACATCTTCAGTAATCAGTTTCCCTGCTCCCTTCTTATCCATTCACTTTATGACAGATGCAAAAAATAGAGACATCTCAAAGCTTTTAGATTATTTGGTTATTTATTTGTTTGCTTTCTTAGAAAAATAGTACTGGGGTTTTTTTTTGGGGGGGGTTGTTTGTTTTAAATAAATCCAAGATATTACATGATGAGCTCATTGAGGGGAAGAAATCTCAGTAAGATCGATCATATAACACATGACTGTAGTTGTTACCCAGAAAAGGTAGAGCATGAATGTAGGTGGTTATACAGTGCCACCAAATACCCATTTTGAATTGAAGTTCCTAATTTGTGAAGACAGCTACCATATATATGTATAAATTTTTGCTGCCGTTATCAGTTGTTTCTGTGCCTGAGTATGTCAGTCAGCCACATAAGAAATTCACAGACTGTTATGATGTCTGTTACGTCTGTTAAATTGTTTTTTAAACAGGGAAACTTCAGGAATGACAAGATGCTAGACACCTTTATCTTGTACTATTTTTCAGGTAAATTAATGTTGTTAAGGAGGTTTCCAGTATCTATACTGACTGTACTTCTTGCTTCTTTAATCTACCAATTTCATGTTTCAATATAGCTGTTTTAATCTGGGGTATGCTATGATTGAGATGCTCTAGCACAACTGAAATTTGTGAGTCTTCATTTTGTGTTAATGGGTTCAATATCTGGTAGCAATACATCCATTTTTTTCAGCGTGTGGGGAAAAACCCACATTCCAAACCACAACATTCTGCTTGACCTAATGCAACCTGTTTTGTGGACTGGGTGTATCAGCCTACTAGGAACATGTATGCCAAGTAGATGGACTATTGTCAGTATTTCTATTTGTGTGCGCTTTGGAATCATGCCCTGAGTGACATATCTCATGGCATAGCATCAAGAAGCAAGCACAGTGCTCACATGTGCAGTGTGCAGTGTTTTGCTTGTAGAGCTCTTTCCTAGTTTTCAAAGGCCACTTCCAGCAAGTAACCTCACTGAATATTAAAATGAGGTAATCTCATGCTACATTTAAAAAAAATAGAGCATGTGTGATCTCCTCTTTTGCTTTTTTAAGGATAAGGATTTAATAGCATTTCATATTATACCTAAGGAAGAACAATCTAGCTGAATGTTGTGATAGGTTTACCTTGGCTGGATGCCAGGTGCCCACCCCTACCCCTTCTATCACTCCCCCTCCCAATCTCTGTCAGCAAAACAAGTGGGGAGAGAATAAGATGGAAAAGAAAAACCCGTGGGTTATGATAAAAAGCAGTTTTAATAAAGAACAGAGAAAGCAAGGCCGCGTGCACGCGAAGCAGAAGCAAGCAAAGCTGTTACTCTCTACTTCCCATCCACAGGCGGTGTCAGGCCTGTCCCAGGAAGCAGGGCTCCAGAACATGTAGCGGTTGCTCAGAGGACAAAAGTCTTCCCTACGAATGCCCCCCGTCCTCCTTCCACCCCCTCCCTTTATAATTGAGCTGACGCTCATATGGTATGGAATATCTTATTGATCAGCGCAGGTCGGCTTCCGGGTTGTATCCCCTCCCAGATCTTACCCCTCCTCACCTTTGGTGCTGTGTGAGCACTAACTGCTAGTCATAACATGGGTGTGTTATCAACACCTTCTGGCTCCCAGTACTGCAGCATGAGGGCTGTATGGGGAAAATCAGCTCAGACAGACCCACTACAAATGTTTACTTTTCAATGTATTTTTTTCTCTTCTACTGTTGGATGTCTAACATTTTTAGATTTTAAGAAATTCCATTTAATTTCAGTATTACATTTTTATTAGTTGCAAAGCAAGTCCTTTTGCAGAAAAGGTATATGGATCTGCAATTGAATACAAACTTATTTAAGCCACATTTGTAAATTAAGAATGCCGTTCTTTGGACACGTGAAAATATAAATGGAACTTAACTGTGAATATTAGAAAAGGCAACCTATGTGGCATTACATTTATGCAGCCAGTTTGTAACAAATACTTCTCGACCTTAGTAACCAGGCTTATCAGAGGAAGGTGCACTAAGAAGTTTAGGTCACAATCTTCCCTGAGATGACACATAGCTGATAAGACTCCTCTGTGGAGGTGAATTTGTTCCTCTAGTTAAGATGCTCAGGCAAGGCATGCCCTGTCTGTTATCCAGTCCTTCTCCCAGCATAGTGGGATTATACTCTGTCACTGCAGAGAGAAGGGGGTAGTGGTGGATGAATTTC
The DNA here is from genome assembly GCA_013401335.1 of Brachypteracias leptosomus. Taxonomy (NCBI): domain Eukaryota; kingdom Metazoa; phylum Chordata; class Aves; order Coraciiformes; family Brachypteraciidae; genus Brachypteracias; species Brachypteracias leptosomus. The sequence goes on from VYZX01012578.1 coordinate 7,311, forward strand.
TTTCTAAATTTCTACCTTCTGTGTGTGAATTTAAGAATTAAGTATGATGCTGCTATTTGTATTTTTACTGTTGGATAGAGTTGCTGTTGCTGTTTTCACACATGTTATGCAAGAATAAAATGATATTATAAATAACATGTTTTCTGATACAGATTTGTAGAAAAACTACTCTGACCTCATTTTGAGGTATGCTTCCTTCAGAAAGTATTGCTTTCTACAGTTATTTACTATATCACTCAATTAACATTTCCTGTGTGTGGCAGAACACCCGCTTTGTGCTGATATTGCAGAAACAGCTTTACTGTGTTTAAGGGACAGTTCTTCCATACTACAAAATTCTGCTAATAATACCACATCAGCCAAGAGTATCTATAGATGTGACCTGAAGGAAGTGAAGGAAGATGAAGTTGTTTTAATTCCTTTCATTTGTACTATCTGATGTGGCACATGCTGTTGATAACAGGACAGGCTAGTCATGCCAGAATACCAGCAACAAGACAGAAATGCTTACAGTAGATGTTCTGATATCAAAAATACATTAAAAAGGGGTTTTTTAACGTTATTCTGCTTTGAACGGCGTTCAATACCTCATCTGAGCAGTTGCAGTAAGCAATCTGAAAAATTTTCTGTATCCTTTGTGAGTTCTGGGTAGTGCAAAGTGAGGGAATGAGACAGAGAATGCTAGAGCGTGTGAATACTTTGTCAAAGGAAGAACATGTGTATGTAGACCTGCATTTCCATATCAATCCTTCATAAATTGATCTTTGAAGCTCAGAGGTTATGCTTTCTGGTGTTTTAACACATCTTGTTTTCAAGAGATCAAATAAAATCTTGGTTTGTATATCCAATGCATGGAAGGTTTCAGTCCTGACTTAAGTGTGGACTTGGGGTGCTTTCAAAATCATAGGATCATGGAATAGTTTGGGTTGTAAGGGATCTTTAAATATCACCTAGTCCAACTCCCCTGCAATGAGCAGGGACATTTTGAACTAGATTGGGTTGCTCAGAGCCCCATCCACCCTGACTTTGAACTTTTCCAGAGATGGGGCATCTACCTCCTGTTTGGACAACCTCTTCCAGTGTTTCACCACTCTCATCATAAAAAAAAAAATCTCCTTATATTGGTGTGAAAATACCTTCTTTTAGTTTAAAATCATTACCCTTTGTCCTATCACAACAGGAGCTGCTAAAAAGTCTGTCCCCATCTTTTTCATAAACCCCTTCTTAAGAAATGGCTGCAAAAAGGTCTCCCTAGAGCTTTCTCTACTGCAGCGAACAACTCCAACTCAATCTTTCCTCACAGAAGTTTCTTAACACACATGGTGAGTTGCTTTCTGATATATTCTGCCAAAATGCTGTCAATCCGTGCAAAGTAACAGCTGCTTTATGGAAGTGGTTAAAGATGTAACATCAAACATTACCAGGAGGGGTGTGAAACCCAAAAGAGCAGGTGCAAAGGTGTTAGGTGTCAGAGGAGATTCATGGAGGCCTTGCTGCTGCAGGAACTTTCATAAATGTTTTAATAGACAGGGGGCTGAAGAAGGTCAAGGTCTATGTTAGGAAACAGGATTATGCAGTTAGGCACAGGAAAGTGTGTCAGTTGATCCTGTTCTTGACACTGTGCTTCCAAAGTCTACTAATTAATATAGCATCACCTCAAAACCACTTTAATACCAGAGCAAGTCAGCAGCTAATAATAACAACTCACTTCATTGGAGAACTGACCCATGACTACCTCCATGCTGTGGTCCCAGTGACATTTCATTTACCTTTCCTATGAGTTCAATAAAAGTAATATCACCTTTCACTTTGTTTTTTTTTAATAGAGAATGTCAGAGAAGTAGTTTTGCAGCTTGAGGGAAGACTTAAGAATGAGCAAAGGGGCATAATATAAACACTACAACATGACTATGTTGTTACAAAAAGCATGAATCTAACTGTAAAATAATTTAGTGGTAGGATAGGGTATTTGGTATTGTTTCTGCTTTGTTTTCTCTGAAAACAGTTCAAAATCTCATTGAATGAAATAGAAAAATAGGCTTTCAAAATCCCAACTCTATATCCTCCATTCATCAGCTAGATAATCTGAGGCAGATTTTGTATAGCTCCTGAAGAGGAGCAGAGAGGAGAAGAAATATATAGCACTATCACATTTGCATATTTTAACTTAAAGAAAAATGTCTCTGATGCCCACATACATGGATTGATGAGAGTCAGAAGGGAACTGTAGGTGAAGGAAGAGAAAAACCTGTTATTTCTTATTCCATAAAGTGGAATCTAATGAGAGGTATTCTTTATTCTGTAAGAAGAATAAATTTGGAGAGTCTAACTGATGTTAACGCATTTACTTTATTACTGAATACATTCCTATCAATTGTTAGCTAATTATAAATAGTTACATGATTGATCAACTCTTCACAGCCGTAAACAGCACTTGGTAAGGCTGACTGTGGTTTTTAATTCATCAGCTTTGATCAGTGGGAAAGGTATAAAAACCAGACCCGTCTCTATCTGTTGAAAGCAGTTATCTTTTTTTTTTCCACAGAATCACAAAATGGTAAGTGTTGGAAAGAACTTCTGGAGATCATCTAGTCCAACCCCCCTTCCAGAGCAGGTTCACCTAAAATAGGTTGCACAGGAACAAGTCCAGGCAGGTTTTGGATGTCTCCAGAGATGGAGACTCCACTACCTCTCTGCGCAGCCTGTTCCAGTGTACTGCCACCCTCAAAGTAAAGAAGCTCCTTCTCATGTTTAGGTAGAACTTCTTATGTTCAAGTTTGTGCCTGTTACCTCTTCTCCTGTCACTGGGCACCACTGAAAATAATCTGACTCCATCCACCTGACACCCACCCTTTAAGTATTTATAAGCGTTGATAAGATCCTTCCTCAGTCTGCTCTTCTTTAGACTAAAAATCCCCAAGTCCCTCAGTCTTACTTCATAAGAAGAATGTTCTAGTCCCCTAATCATCTTTGGAGCCCTTTGCCATACCCTCTCCAGAAGTTCCCTGTCCCTCTTGAACTGGGGAGCCCAGAACTGGACTCAAGAAGTGTTCTGGCTCAAGAAGGGCAGAGGAACTGTTATATAGAGCTCTTCATATGTATAGCTCCGTTAGGTAAGATCTCTGTTCTACTAGTGTTGGGCAGAAGAGAGTAGAATTATACCCAACATGAAGTGGGAGTGATGCTGAAGATGCAATGGAATTTAATGGAGGGTATGGCTCAGTGGTTCCTTCTTTTCTTATTGAAGAGATGCCAGCTCACAAACCTGGAACTCTGTCCTGCTTCTGAACTGCATCACAAAGCACAATGAGTTTCAGGTTAAGAAATTAATGCCTGGAAATCTCAGAATAAATATAAAATCTTCACCTGCTCTTTAGACTATCCATCTAATTCACTACTGTGTCTGGTCATAGAGCTGGTTACTGCTGACAGAGTGTAGATGGAGGTGTGTAGTTTTTTGAACAGTAAAACCACAAGTTAAAAAGGTTATGCTAAGGTTAAAATAATTTCATGCTTTATGGTGTAAATACAAGTTTACGGGAATAAAATTTCCCAGACATCCCTTTTTATGTTGCAAAATTGATCTTGGTAATTTTTTTCTTCCTATCTATTTTTAATTGACATATGTTTTGTTTGCTTCCTCAGCATCTGTGTTACTCTAGGCACCTCAGCCAATTGCATGCTGGACTAATGTGAGGTGATACTGTTAATTGTGATCTGACAAATTCCTTTACTCAAAACGTGAGACTCCATACATCAGTTTACATTGGCAATGTGGGTGCTGGGAAGATGTGGCCACTGCTTACCTTTATGTAGAGTTTGTAAAAAGAGTGTGTATGACTATGTGACAGAACTTCCTCTGACTGTGTCTGGTTATGTGATAGATGATTATATGGCTATGATTGGAGAGAGTATGCACCACTAGGTTACTGTTCAGGGCTATGACTCCTAGCTTCAATCCTGTCAGCTGTTGTACGCTGGCTGCCAAGCTGTCTTGAGGCTACTATTTTGTCTCATCTTGAAATATAGAGCTGGTCAGTTAAAAGGTATGTCTGACCTGTGTGATGTGGTGGCAGAAGTCCAATGAATTACAAGATACATGTGTCAGAATCACACAGGCATCATCATTTCATGATTTGCACTTCTTTTTTTCTGCCTCTGTTGCTGGTGTTTGGTGTTTGTTGTTGTTATTGTTTGTTTTGGGTTTTTTTTGTTTGTTTTCTTTTGGGGGGGAGTTTTTGGTTTCTCTTTGTATACATTCCTTGCAGGGCAGGGAGATAATTGAGAAGAGGCCAGGTAAACCCAAATTGCTGTTAACATAATTGAAATATCTTTAATTCTCAGAAGCTGTTTCCAAGTCTTCAGGTTACTAATATGAAATGGTCTTTGAAATGCTGTTTAGAGGCACTAAAGAGGTTGGCTAGAATTAAGGATCTAATGTGATGCTTGTTGTGGTTTGAGCCAACCCAGCTGGAAACAATACACCACACAGCTGCTTCCTTGCTCCTACCCCCATCCAGTGGGGCAGGGAGAAGAAAATACAAGAAAAGCCTCAAGGGTCAAGGCAAAGGACAGGGAGAGCTCACTCACCAATTATGGTAATGGGCAAAAGACAGGCTTGACTTGGCAAAACAAAATCAATTTAACAACAAAACCACTACCAGTTTACCAATTGAATCAGAGTAGGACAGTGGTCAGCCCATCCATGTTGTTTCTGTTGCTCCTTCCTCCTCAGAGGGAGAACTCCACAGTTCTCCCCTACTGCAACTTTGGGGCCCTCCCACAGGAAACAGTCCTCCATGAACTTCTCCTATCAGGACTTGATCTAGGTGAACCTGCTCTGGCGGGGTATTGGACTAGGTGATCTTTCAAAGTCCCTTCCAATCCTTAACATTCTGTGTGGTTCTGTGACTGGTCTCTTCTGCAGGCAGTGGTCCTCCCAGAGATGGATCACTCCAGTGAGGGCTTCCCTCAGAGTCACAGTCACCTTTGGCAGCAGCCACCTTCTCCAGCTTTGGGTTCTCCACAGGCTGCAGGCAGGATTTTGCTCCACCATTTCTCTCTACGGGTTGCAGCTGCTTAGCCTGTCACCTGCCAACACAGGCCGAAGGCGAATTGCTGCTCTGGTGTGCCTCTAACACTCCTTCCTTACTGACCTGAGTGTCCATAGAGTTCTCTCTCTCATGTCCCACCCCTCTCCAAAAGAAAAGAAGGCCCAAAACAAATGAAAAAATTGATTTTTCCTCTCTTAAATATGTTACCACAGAGTCACTAACTGGCTCGGCCTTGTCCAGAGGTGGGTCTGACTTGGACCCAAGGGAGCTTCTCAAAGCTTCTTACAGGGCCCATGCCAGCAGCCCCCTCCTCCATTATCAAAACCCCACCAGACACAAATCCAACACAGATACTTCAGAATTATAGAATGCTGGAGTATACTTTTTAAAAAGGGGAGAAAATAGCTTATAAAAAATATTGAGCATCTTAAATCCCCACAAATGTAACTACCATAATAAAAAAAGTTTTGATAGGTGCTTTAGACTTTTCATAATACATGCCTGGATTAATCCTTAGTATCTCAAGACTAGAAAACAGGAACCCTGTGTTATACTTCGCTTGATGTGTTTTTTGACCTTAGTATGTGACTTCTTGCTACTGTGTTTATATTTTCTTTCTCCCATTTGCTTGTCATGGCTGTTGATACTAAAACTGCACAGTAGAGATCTCTCAACATGAGTTTTTACAACATAGTATCACAGAACTTTATTTGCAGTTTTGTGTGCTCTGTTAATAATGATACTAGTATTGTAATACACTGCTAAGTTGCAGATCTAGTTTCCAAAGGATTCAGTTTTTAGCATTTTTCACTTTTGACATCTGAATAAACAAGTTGAGTGTTCAGTATTATTCTACTAGAACATCAATGAGGTGTTCGTGCCATATTCTGAGGTTTGTGTATTTTTTTGAACTGTGACATAGAAATAGAAGTTTTCATTATTTGTGTGTCAGCTTCCTCTGAATTCTGCACAGTTCTTAAACTGAAAAACATGTTGTTGCAAATCCTATAGCTTAATTGCATAGAAGTTTCATTTTATCAGGAAGTGCAGTGCTTTTTGCTTATATTGCTTTTGTATCGTGAAGGAAGAATGCACCATGAATTTACCATTTCTTACTCAGGTGTTCTAATTTTTACAGTCTTTCCTAATCTTGATTTGGGTCTTTCAGAACTCCTACAAAACAAAATATTAACAAAAATAATAATGTCTTTCCAGTCTGTTAATGATTGTTGCTCATCTCTGAATCCCATCTAGTGGGTATTTTTCCTTGAGAAAAACTCACAAGAAGTATGATGTTTTCTATGTAGGTATACAATGATTTTATTTAGTGGCAAGTAATTTTTGGGTTAATTATTGTACATCGAATTACATACATATCCAATTACTTATTTGTTTTTTTGACCACTAGCACAAATAGAACACACTACTTTCACTGAGTTGGATGCAGTTGCTTTTTTCATCTTTCCATCTTTTCCCAGGTTTCAGATGGAAGAAATGTGTGTAGTTCACTGTTTTTATGTTATCTTATACTTCTTTTTATTAGTAGTTTGTTATAGTTGTGAAAGTCTTGACAGTTTTAGATAGAATCATAGAATGTTTT
>VYZX01012579.1:0-25682 GCA_013401335.1 Brachypteracias leptosomus
TTCTATGATCCTATGATCCCATTTCTACAAAATGTTGCTTACTACTAACTAAAATGCAAACATACTAATCTGGGGGAAGATAAGCTGACCTTATTGCAGCCTTTCAGTACTTAAAGGGGGTCTATAAGAAAGATGAGGACAAACTTTTTGGTAGAGAATGACGCAATAGGACAAGGGGTGACATTTTTAAACTAAAAGGAAGAAATAAGAAGAACTATACTTAAACTATAAGGAAGAAATCTTTTACAAGGAGTTGGTGAAACACTGGAGCATGTTGCCCAGAGAGATGAAGATGCCCCATCCCTGGAAACATTCCAGGTCAGGTTGGATATCAGCACACTGATGTAGTCAAGATGTCCCTGCTCACTGCAGGGATTAGATGGTATTTAGAGGTCCATTCCTACACAAACCATTCTATGTTTCTATTGATCATATTGGGCATGAAGGAAGTGCAAATTCAATGTATTTTTCACTGATACTAATGCAGCAACTGAGACCGCTAAGGGACCAAGGCTTCAGAATTTCTTACATTATTTGCTTTTAAGGAAAATTGTAGAGCTGAGTCTCTGAAGTGTTGAAACATTTTCTCACAAATGTTGAGAATTAGAACACATGGGAGAAAAAGGAAAACCTGTGAAAACCTCTCTTCTCCTGCCAGATCACAAAGCAGGCCTAGGTGGGGGGAGGTGGTACTGGCTCTTTGGTGAGTTAGCCAGCATCAGAGTCCCTCCAGCAGGAGGGAGCAATTAACAGTTATGTCTGAGCAGTCCCCTTGTGGAAACTGAGTAGGAAAATGGAAGTATGCATCACAAAGCATTGAACTACTCCAACATGGGACACAGGAGGACATCTGGGGAGGAACAGAGAACAGTAATTCTTAACCCTTTAGTACTTCACCAAGTGGTTATCATGCAAGCATACATTTGGTGTGGTATATGACTTGCTGTATATATTGTAAAATGTTTGACTGTGAGCCAGCTGCTTAAAGCTCTGTTGACATCTGGTGCTGAACAGAACATGTATGAGGTTTTCAATGCAATAAAGTTCTTAAGTTTCAAGCAGTATCTTATGGGACAAACCCTGCATTTTTTCAGTCCATCTCCCAAAGCAGCAGTGTTCCACACAGCCCACTTTGCATGTACACATGTAAAGAGAGTCTCAGTTCAGACAGATTCTCTTAGGAAGATTTGAAATGAACAATGAGCTGGAAACTGAATGTCATATATTAATCGGTGGAAACATCTGATTTTTGTCAAGATTTTAGTTTCTCATAAAGCATAGAGTTGATTTTGTAATTGAAGATCACCTAAATTTGGATACATTTCTGAAGAGAAGTGACTAAAATACAAAAAATATTCATGAGTTGCCTCTTCAAAATCTGATGTGCTTTAACCTTCAGTGTACTTTTAAAAAATCTAGATTTGAGTACAGAAGCTTCTGTGGATCTTGAAGTCTAAGATTTCTGTCCAAGTTTGGGATCCTAATTTTTTTTTTTCCTTTAGATTTGTCTTCTTTACTGTGAAACCTGCCCCTGGCAGTATTAAAACATTTGTCACAACATTATTTATGCTTATCAAGCCTTTGCTTGTAACATGATGCCCTGTAAATAAAATGTAAAACAGAACACTCAATTCAGTAATGCTTCCTACTTAGTGTGGGAAACACCAGAGCGGCACATGACAAGAATTGTAGATTTGGGTCTATTCTTCAAGCATTTAAAAGCAAGAAAGGAGATTTTTTTACTTTCCCACTTTGTCCCTTACAAATAATTCATTATCAGTTGTATTGAATAACATAATATATTATTTAATGGACAGATAATGATCCATCTAGTATCTTCTTTGCAGCATCTAGTAACAGATGCTTTGGATAAAATTAAAAACTGCCATAGATTGATATTCTGCTCAGTATCCACTCTCAAATTCCAGTGATCAGTGGTTTATGAGCTAAGACTAACTAACACTAAAACCTATTCTTCTTTCCTTAGTAGCTCTAACAGCTCCACTAATTCAGCCATTCATTTTTGAGCTGTTTTACACATTTGGCCAACACGACTACCAACAACAAGGAGTTCTATGGTTTGTCTCTACATATTTATCTTTCAGAACTGTAAGAGAGATTCCAAGAGAGATGCTATATGTTTTCATAATCATAACACCCTCATGTCCAATAGCTAGGGATGAGTAAGGATTTATAGGTAATACTTTTGCACAGAAGGCATAAATTATTTTAACTTTGCTAGAGAGTTAGGACTTTCACTTGTCTTTCAGCTTTTATTCTCCACCAGTTTCTGTAGATCTAAACACAGTAGTTGCCAGGAACAAAACTCAAGGTTATTTGTAAATCATATCAATTTCTTAACATTCCATTTTTGTAAGACAATCCTCAGAACAAAATTGTTTCAAAAAAGCTCTTAATTTATACTGTCCCTGTAAACTTCCTGAAGGCATGAAAGTGATTAAATATACCAGTTAAAACAACAAAAAATTGCTGGAAATGTATACATGCTTCCAGAAAAATAGCTTTTTTTTTTTCTTTTCTAAAGAAAAAGGGTGAACTATCTGCCTTCAGGTTGTTGAAGCTCATGTGTTCAGGGTGAAATCACACAATTTAGCGCAAAATTGGCCAAAACAAAAGCCAGCATCATTTCCATGTAATAAACTTGTGACATATAATTGAAATATGTTAGGTAGACTGGATGAATATAATCTATCTGGATTTAAAAGCACTTGTGAGAAGAATACATAGGCATGGAATGGAATGGAATGGAATGGAATGGAATGGAATGGAATGGAATGGAAAGGGGAAGTGCAGTGACAGATAAAACTAGTCAGGAGATGCCATGAGAATGAACAACCAGGTGTCAACATAGCAAAGCATACGGTATATTCAGACACGATTTGCATCATGAAGAAGTTAGTTAGGACATAATAGATGAGGCTGAACTAAGTCTGAGTCACTGTGTTGAAGTGCAAATGAATCATTAAGAGGGAAGCGTGGAAATACTGTCCCCTAAATTGGATTGCTATTGCTTTAGCTAGAAAACAAGATTCAAGCCAGTTTACAAATAAACCCAGGATTTGATTTAGGAAACCTATTATTAAAAATGTGTCTTTTCACCTTGTGCCAAGTTTTTGTCCCCACTTAGCTCAGTAATGAAATAACTGAGACTCTTCCCATATATTTCAACTCATTGTTCATAGGCTACTGCTAAAGATTTCCCCTCATTTCTATATATTTCTAACTGAAAGATTCCTTTATTGTAGAAACAGATGCAAAATGTCCTGGTAACTTCATAAGTATCCATGCTCTCAAAATGCTTGACATCTCTCATTCATAAGGCATAAAAAGGCCACGGGCAAAGAGTGCAATTAACCTTCAGACTATGTCTCTTTCTACAGTGCCCCTCTGCCTGTCTGCACTGTGGGCTCTTGCATTTCCTGGGCACAGCTGAGTGTCCTGGGAGCAAAGAAACCCACAGCAGCTCAGAGAGAGGAATCTGCAGCACTGCCCCAAGCTGTACCCACAAGGCCAGAGAGCCACCACTGAAAGCATGTAGTTCTTTGAAAGGAAAAATTTTATGAACACAAATGCCCATAAAAAAGTATTATTTCCAAAGTGGTCATTCCTCCCAAACATTTGAAGACACACATCAGGGACTGTATTTATTCACAAAGGAGGACAAAAATGGGTTACACAGATGAAAGATAGAGTTAAGAAAAATAGATAAACAGGGAATAAGGGTCGCTGGGATCAGAGAGCAGCTCTAAACCCTGACTGCTGGCTTGATAATGGGAAATTACCATTCCCTGAAGTGTTAAGAGTATGCAAATTTGGTGTAAGATATCACAGGAGGAATGATCCACTGTTACCCACCGCAAACTGAGAAGTTTCACTGGATGTAAAAACAAAAGATATGAAGGCAGTAGAACAGGTCCTTGATTACAGCTGGTTTGTACTAATATCAAATAAAACCTATCTTTGGAAAGCATATATAACAAAAAGCTAGTATAATAGCAGTTCTTTTAAAATGAGATGAAAACTAGTATAATAGTAGTTCTTTTAAAATGAGATGAAGAAGTAGAAGTAATTATTCATATGTATTTTGTTAAAATGAAAATTAGAATAAAGAAAGAAGGAAACTTTTTAATAATAGAAGTGCCTATTTCTGCCAAGACACTCATCTTCACTATTGCAAATGAGTTGTTTGTGCAGAAATAGTAGTTTGGAAGAACAATTTAGTTTTGTAATAACCCCTCTAATTCAGTGAAAGCTCCCATTTTCACATCTTCCTTCTATCACCAAAAAAACAACTTTGTTTTCATATTGCTAGAATGCTCCAGCAAACTCAGGAATTCGCTAGCATTGTTGGTGTGCATAAATAGAGCATTTTTTGTGCCACAAGGAATCTGCAGCTGCTTGCTGAATACCGACAGAAAGCAAATGTTTTGCACTTGTTACATATCTGCAAGCTTGTATCTTCTCCAAGCTACTGCTCTCTGAATGAATTTCCCTCCAGCCAAGCCTTCACTATATGCATTACACTTACATAATACGGAGGATTCCTGCTTGGGGTCACTTCTGAAGTTGCTCCAGGTTAATGATTACCGTGGGTTGAGGCTGAGTGAGAAGCACAGGCATCTTACGTCTTGTGCACAACAGCTCGTCTTGCAAACAATCCTTCTAAAACACGGCTTTGTCTAACCTGTGGCATGGTGGATGGGTGTGTCCTGTACCCTTGGAACCATATTTAAACTCATGCAAATGATCTCTTTATTCACATATTAAATGAACTACTGAAAAAAATTACTCCATTTTACTCCCCCAACTTTGACTGATTCTATTCCTCCACACTGTCCTCTCCTTGAGTAGTAAAAGAGTACTTAAGAATTACGCCCTAAATGTCTTGCTTCAGGCATAAGTCATTGTTTCATTATTGCACAAATACACTTATTCTTGGACTTAAAATAGCAAAGAGGACATATGACTTAAGCCACTATGCATTAAATTGTCTGAAACCAAAGATTAACAAGAGTAAATCTTCACACTGCCATTTCACCAAGGAATAAAGGGAATTATATTTATTTGTCTATAGTAGATCTTAAGAAGGATTTTTATCAGAGGTCCCAATTTTACATTTTGTCTAAAGGTTCTGGTGTGAGACAAACATATGACAGTATAGGTTAACTCAGAGGATTCTGCACCATCTGTAAGTAAAATGCAAGCAAAGTACATTATCCAAAAGTCTATCAGAGCAACAATAAGCTGCTCCCATAAGAATTTCAACATCCTAGCATAAAATATAATGCTATTCATAGACTCACAGAATGGTTGAGGTTGAAAGGGATCTCTGGAGGTCAGCTGGTACAATCCCCCTGCTCAGGCAGGACTACCTACAGCAGGTGATCCAGGACCACCAGCTAGTCAAGATAGCTTTGTAATATCTCCAAGGAAGGAAACTCCATAACCTCTCCCTTAGCCTTCTTTGCTGCAAAGGCACATTGCTAGCTCATGGTCAACTTGGTGTCTAGCAGAACCCTCAAGGTCCTTTTCTGTCAAGCTGTGTCCCCCACAGCATGTGCTACTACATAACATCATTCCTTCTTAGGTGCAGGATTTTGTACTTCTCCTTGTTGAAATTCATGAGGTTTCTGCCAGCCCATTTCTCCAGCCGCATAGGAATATCCTGGATGGCAGAACAACCCTGTGGTATATTAGCCATTCTTCCCAGTGTGGTATCATCAGGAAACTTGCTGATGACATATTCTGCCCCAACATCCAGATCACATGAAAATGGACAGGATTGGGCCCTGGGATGCACTGCTAGTTACTGGCCTCCAACTAGACTCTGTGCCATTGACCACTACCCTCTGCACCTGGCCATTCAACCAGTTCTCAACCCACCTCAAACCAGAGGAGGTATGCTTATCCAGACCATAATTCATCAGCTTCTCTATGAAGTTGTGGTTGATGTTATGGGAGACAGTGTCAAAAACCTTATCAAAGTCAAGGTAGAAAATATTAACTGTTCTCCACTGTCTAACAAGTCATCTCATTATAGAAGTTTATCAAGTTGGGCAAACATGGCTTACTGTTGGTGAATCCATTGTGACCACTCCCAAACACCATCATATTCGAATTAGTAATTTGGCTGCTAGAATATTATTAAGACTCTATTGTTCTTTTCTGTTTGTTAGTAGTGGCACGGTAAATATATAAAAAAAAAAGTATCATGCTTTGTATTTTACTATTTTAAATTTTTTGCTGGATTAGAAGTGTTAAAATCTTTTGGTCTTATAACAAATCTGGTCTAGGAAGGGCTCAGATCAAAGTATAAGCTGAAAATAAGACTGTCCATCTTATCCCATAAGACGTAGTCTTCAGCAGTTACTATCACATTAGGTGAACTGGGATTTTTGCATGCACTTTTGAATGTACAAAGATTCTCTAGATCTGTCAAGACTTTTCACATGCTTATGCTGAACTTTTCTTGGAGTATGGGATTTTCTGGATGTGTTTCTCCTGTTTATTTCAGACAAGGCTGGAAAAAGAGCAGCAGAATTCCAGTGGCTCCGTCCAGGCAGGAGATTTTCTAACTCTTTTCCTCTGAGGAGAGAGAGGATGAGTGGATCATGAATCCCATGGGCTCCCACAACAGGAAACCTCTTCCCAGGAGAGGGAGACTGTGGAGTATTAGAGGACACTGGCAATAGTGAAGACTGATGCTCCCCTGCAACATATCAGTCCCAGTCTCCTTAAGAAAAAACACAAAATTACTGGGGGGGAAGCAGAATTGTTTTTAGAGGAGAGGAGCTCTGGCAGAGTGACTTATAGGCAACCATTAACATATGTGCGTGCTCTGTTGCCAAGAAAGAACATGGATTGTGAGCTATCTTGGGTACAGAGCAATTCTTTGTGACCTTTTAGCTGAATTTTTAAGGTACATTTGAATGACTTTCTCTTTTCACCAAAACTGACATAAGAACTAAAAAAAGTGCAGTGTACAACCAAGAAGTACCTTACTTGTGTCTCAGCTGCTTCTGAGAAAAATCTCAAATATTTTGTTCAAAAGCATTTACATGCATCTGAACTACTAAAAAGAATCTTGTATCATAACCTTACCATGGCCTAGATCATGTTTGCTTTGCTTTTGTGCATATACCACAAATTCCAATGTTTGGGTATTTTTCTTCCTTGGATATCCATATCAGGCCATGCACAACTATAAATGACTGGTCTTCTTACTCGGTATAGATTCAGCATTTTTCTGTGTGAGGTTGCAAAACTGAGTAAGACTGGGCACAATCCAGCATGCTGGAGTCCAACATTTTGTTTCTGTCTCAGCCATCATAGAAATTTGACCTTGAGATCACAGCTTCACTGTGTCTAGGCTTCTTGGCACCACAATGGCTTAGCACAGTAGGGCTGAAACTCAGAAGGGAACTCCATGCAGTGTTATAATTTTTTATACATTATTTTGCTGAGGATTCCAGAGTCACCTTGTCTCACAGAAGTAATCACAGAGCTATAAAACTAAAATTCCTATTATTTTATAGAAATCAGGTGCAAGAGTAGAAGGCACATTGTTCTCAATATTTTTCTGAACAATAATAGGCAAGATTGTAGCCTCAAGCTACTAGAGAAAGTTACCCCAGAAGCACACACATGCTTCCCTAGGACTTTTGTTTTGTATTAGAAAGGGAGAGAAAAGGTCTCAAAGTACGCTAACAAGACCTGACTATCCCCATTTTGTCTTCAGTAATCATTTTTTTTCTGATTTGCATTTTGGCTTAGACTAGCTAACTGTTGATAAGTGACCCAGTTAATTCTTTTCACTTCTCTCTCACATTCACACACAAACATTAATGCAAACATGGATGCATTTTAGCCACAAGATAAACCCAAAGCAAACATATAGCAATGCAGATCTCCAAACATTAATATCAGGAGAAAGGGAATAATATCTGACAAATGCTTTCTTCTTGCAGAGAACTTAAAGCTCAGCATTACCTACAAGCCTTTTCTGTCTCACTACACAGATCCCTTCCAGTACCTCCCTCTGGATCCTGCAAAAAACCAGTCCCAGTAATCTCAGTTGCATGAGGTAAAAGTGACAGAAGTAGAGTATATTTTGAGTGAGAGCAGCAGAGTAGACATTTTAGACTTCAAGATGGGACAGGACTCCTGCCTGAGCACATCCTGATAGTATGGGAAGTTGTGATGCTGTTAAGCCTTATAGCTTGACATCAAGTTTTCAAAGCAAAAGTTGGTAAAGTCAGGACACTATAATCATGCAATGGTAAGTAAAGCTGAGATATCAGACTAATTTCATGCACCTTGTCTTTTTAATAAGGTCATGATATTAAGACTTAGGCATAACCTTAAGTTCTGCTGGGTGACTTTTGTTCAGGTAGTTGGTGTTCTGCTTCATTGATTTTATTTCTTCTTGTGCACAATAGATTAGTATAACTGCAAGCCACACTGTTCAAGGCAGGTTTAGCCTGAAGCGGAGCTCTTCTGACAGCTGTATGACCAAGCCAGCTACCAAGCTGTGTGGGCACAGAAGCTCTGGAAGAAAGTGTTGGCATCTGTACAGCTAGCACTGGTTGGTAATCCTGAATATCTAACCCAAGTAAATCCCACATTTGTAGACTTATGGGATCTAGGCATATTGCACTATTCTTGAACCCCTCCCCCTTGTTTTACGTCTCTTGCAGCGCTCAGCAACATAAAGCTATCATTATGAGGCTTTGCATGGCCATGAGGCTGTGCTCTAGTCTTGGTTATCTGGACTTGAATCCTGTATAGTAACAGTTCATGGAAAAGAGTAATGCCAGGAAGCTAGGACTTAACTTCTGCTTTCTAGCTTTGCCCCATGTTTGGCATCACTTGACTCTGCCCCATATAGTAGACACAATTGAATGAACAGCTCTTTACAGCTTTATATGCTTGGGCTAGGAAGAGAGGTTGGCTGGCTGGAAAAACCTGCCCAATTGTCACTGCACCCCATTCACCATGACAAGAATCAGTGACAGAGATGGAAAAGGCCGTGTTCCAAGAAGTTAGTCAGAGTAATTCCCTGGAGGTAAGAAAAGCAGAGAAAAACCATTATCTACTAGCATCTTCATATAATTTTAAACAGGGTTTGAGGTAATACATTTTGTGTTTGTTGATGGAAGCTGAGGTGAGTACCACATGCACAAGGAAATGAACCAAGAACTTCTGGCCCAGAGACTGTGTTTCAGAAGAGCAATCAATGCTTTCACCTACCCCACAGCATATCACTGATGTTTACAGAAACTGATCACAAAAAACAGCAGATGAGATCCACTGAAGTCAGAAGAGAAGCCCAGACATTCCTAGGTTTGATGCAGAAAAGAGGCACAGGATCCTCTCCAACTCTCTTCCTTCCAGTCTCTTTACTTCTAAGAAAATTGTTACACCAGTCTGATTTCCCATGAAGCAACAATTCCAAGGAGAAAATACACTGGCTACAGAAGCAGGTCCTAGGATTTGTGTAGGCCAATACAGGATCTCTGCCCCAGAAGGCTACAACTCTAGCAGGCCATGTAGGAGATGTTTGGTAATGCTTTGCCCTGGCTATTCATAAAGTGTAAAAACAGCAAAAGGAACGAAAATGAACATTGTCCACAGTAGATCTGAATGAACTGTAGTTTTCATACCTCTTGCTACAAACTGGGAGGTGAAGAGTAAACTCTGAGTTGCTGTTGATATGAAAAAGAGCCTTGAGACAGAGATATAAACACTTCCTGCCTCTGGGTGAGGAAAACATTTAGCAAGAACATTACCACCATGTTGCTCACTTCGGCTGGAGCACTTTCTTATGCAAAACTATGAAACTGCTGCCATATTCCCACATGCCCCATATATGCTAGGTGACTTGCCAGAGCTGGGAACAAAGCTTTCCCTTGCAGGTCAGCTTATTCTAAGGCTCCCTTCCGGAAGGTAAATCTGACCTTCTACCTGAGAACAAACAGTTTTAGACAGATATCCCTTCCATGTTCCTTTCCCTATGGGGCATCCTAGAGCAGGAGGCTTTTAGAAAACATCTCCTTGTTCTGTGATTTCTATATATTTTGTACTTTTCTGCAGAAGGATTGTGCTCTATAGTGCTCATGGGCAGAAGCCTATTACTATAGAAGACAGTTTAGAGGTACAGCAGATCTTTTCTTCTTTATCACTAAGGGTCCCCAGGGGCAGTGAAATTTTCTGATCAAAAAAGGGAGTATACAATGAAAAGACATGATAAGATATAGTCCTTAATGAACAGTGCAGGGACAACAACAGACAAAATTTGCGAAAAAACAGTGGTGCTAGCTAAGTGTACTGGAGATATGTTTTTCTCATTGCTAACATGCAATAATTTGGGATTATAAATTAGTATAATATTTTCAGTCTGCGCTCCAGTTCTGCTCACTGGGGTACTGAAGCACAGTTCTGTACTCCAGCAACAGACAGAAAAGGACCAATTTCTCTAAATCAGTTCCTACATGACAGGAGAGCTGTCAGTGTTTCCTAACCAGGGATTGTTACTGCTGCAAGGGTCCTTGCAGGAGTTTCGTGTGATTTCTGAGTTCTGCCCAATCCCAAATCTCCCTGTCCCAAATCCCAAACTCCGACTTTGTTACACAGAACCCAAAATGCTTGGAAATGGTGGAGAGATTTCATTTGATACCATGACAAGCTTTCTCACTAGATGTCTTTACAAAGTTAAATTGCCAGCAAACAATTACAAGTTCTGCTGCTGTTTTCCCTTTGCTAGGCACTGAAAAGTTTCGCTTGAGCCCTGGATTCCTGTGAAAATTCACTCACCTTATAGCTCTCTGCTTCATGTTACCCACATACACATCCTAGTTGCACTCATCTATTTATAGTGTGCCCTCACCTGTTTAATTTTTTTCTAAGCTTCTGTTTGTGGTGCCCTGTCTAACACAGCAGCAGGAAGGTGACCTGTGGTGTTGTACCAGAGCTCTCTGACATGGCACAGACCTCACACTGAGTCAGTCATCAGTGAGTCTTGGCAAATGGTCACCTTCCAAGATTTTTCCTAGCTGCTTATTACCACCTCAAGAGATGCTGTGCAGGCACCTTAGTAATTCCAAAGCACTTTTCCCTCTTTGCATCCTTGAATTATCATTAATATTATCACAGTGAAATAATGCTATTAATTACCTTTGGTTTAAATCAGGTCCTTAGCAAATGCCTTAGCAAAACCAGTTAATCAGATTTGGATGAGGCCACATACCTGCAACAAGTAATTAGATTCTCTGCTTGCCCCAGGAGCCAGAATTATCAGGTTAATTACAGACACCATGGCATGCAAGTTACTGTCTGGAGTACAAGGATGCATTGCTCTGGATGACTTGGAATTTAAAATCCTACTTACACCAAATGCATGTGGCTTTCAGACATGATTAACAGGTTCAGTGGGTTTGATCCCAATGCTGTAGCTCTTTTTTCACACTAGAAACAGACAGCTCCTTGGAAAGTGGTGCTTAAAGTTGTGTTTCCCTGTTAAGTGGCAAAAGGCTAAGATAGGATGATTTGACTTCTAAGCATGTTTAGTCAGTTAGCCATTTTAATGCAAGCAGGCACTCACCTGGTGTAAGCAGTGGTCCACTAATTTCCAGCAGGGTACACAATGCAGAGAATCAAAATTCAGACAATATTTGAAAAATTAGAGTTTGTTTCCAGTCCAGCCTTCCTGAACCGTTTCAGTTATCCAATATTTCCAGCTTTAAAGGAATGATTCAATCCCTGAAATATAATTTATGGAAAGAATAGGTCCCACTCAGTCTGCAGGTCACTACAGTCTTTCTAATTACAGACAGGCTTTTTTCCCTGCTGGCTCAGTTCTGCCCTAGAAAGTAGGGGCTGTGCAGAACCCCAAATCAGATTTTTCCCCAGGCAATGAGCAATTTAACCCCAAGCAGAAGCTGAACTTCATACTGTCAGCAAGTAAGTCTCATCCACTGAACTCAAAGGACTCCATGAAAAGATGACTGAAATCTGTTAACAGCTTTTTTCTTCTACAACTCACGGTGCTCACCACATAAGATGAGAACCACTCAACTTCGGACATTTTTGAAACACAGTCTTTCTTTAAGGTACTTGAGTGTGAGGACAGCTAGGCTGAGCTTTATTGTGTGGTGCACCTTTTCTGCCTCAGTGTATCTTGCCTGTTGGGGTCTTCCACACTCCTGTCCTCAAGAACTTTCTGTGATTAATTTCTGGAGTCGTGTATTAGTAGGAGAGAGCTTCTTGAAGACGTAACAGTGGATCAAGTCTATATTCACCTACAGCATTTTCTGCCTCTTTGTTTCTTTGCCTCCTCCCACAAAATTATCATTGTTTTGCTAAGTTTTCCTCATCTCTGAGTGAAACGACCTAACTTGTATGCCAACTGGCATTGCCCTATCACCAGAAATAGCCTGGAACACCAGATTTTGGAGCTGCTTAACACTTCCTTCTCAGAGGCCTTGAACAGGGGCTTTTACAGTTATTTTTTACAGTCCATTTTTACTCTGCTGTGATTCAAGTCAGTCTTAGCGTCCCTAGTGCTTGTCCAAGTGTCTCTGAATTGTGTCACAGTGATGTAGATGTAGAAGAAGACAATAAGAAAGTGATAGAGCCTGAAAAACAGATGGAGGTTGCAATTCAGCTTGACTAGGATAGATGAGCAAGCTCTGACAGCGATCTAGATAAACAGCATTGCATTTATAGCTCTAAATCACTCCATTTTCACATGACTGCTGGGGTTGGCCCCTCTGTGGGTATGTCAGAGATGGTGATCAAGCTCTGGTCTCTAGGATTCTTCTCCTTTGTGATATGCTTTTGCCTGAAACATTTTGCTCCACTATGTTTGAGAATCTTACATCAAGGTCTATAGGTGTGATATTAGCATCACAAAATCTAAGCCTTCATTTGAATTGTGCAATTTTGGGAAGCAACCATCAGGATTCAGAGGTGACAGAAAGGTTTTTAGAGACCAACATCCTTCTGCCAGTGACAGCACTAAGCTCAGATGAATGGAAGCAAAAGTTTGCCTGAGTAGCCCTGAGCAAGGACAATTGTATCCAGACTGTCTATGTCAGTTTTCTTTCTCACAATAGCTTCAAACATCCTATTTTATAGTTTAGGTTTGTTTTTGCTCAGGCAAAATTTTGTGTTTGTTTAAAAACCCCTCAGTCTTTCTGGAGATATCACTAGGGAAAGGGCTAGGTGCATTCCTCTTTGGTCCACATGAGGTTTAATGACAGTCCTCTTGCCAAATTTTGAAAGAAGCTGCTGTGACAGAAAAAGCAGCTTGAAATTGCAAAGCCATCCTTGCATTTTGTACAGTGTCAGTCTCACTGCTTCATTTTCAGTTTCAGATAGTAACTATCATCTCCTTGTGTGACTAGCCTGGTAACTCAGATGACAATCGTTCACCCAGCAAACTCTGCTCCTTTGCTTGCCATAGTTTTTATTTATTCTATCAGGTACTTTCACGGTATTTTAGGATAGTGCAAAATAGTCCTTGGCATGATGAGTAGCACAAGTCTTGCTTGCACAAGTTCGGGAAGGTGAGTGTGCAGGAGTCAGTGATGCTGTGTAGGGTGCACGAGCAGCTCTTCCGATGGTCTGCAGCAAAGGGCTTTGGCAGTGTGAGGGCTGTTGAGCTGACAGTGGCAGCATTTATTTGAACTGGAGGAGGTTACAAGTCTGCTCCACTTGCAGGACCAGAGAATCAGAAACTGGAGTGACTTAATTCCAAATAATTACCTCATAAATAGCAGAAGCTGGGGGAAATAAGGAGAAAGACATGATTTAGCAAACATTTTAGCTTCAACTGGGCTTGCCAGAGGATCTGGCTAATTTGCTAGTGTGCAAATGCAACTGAAAATGTCACAGATTTAGCCCAGGAGCTCTACTATGCTGCGTTGTCTCAAGGGCATAGCCATGTGCAGACACATAAGCCCTCCCACAGAGTTCCCTGTTAGTGCTGCTCTCAGTCTAGTTCATGTTTATCTGCATTCCAGCACAGATAAAGCTAAAGTGAAATGACCAGATAAATGAGAGTTTTGGGGAATGAGATAAGAAAGTAAGGGATTATATGAACATGCAGAATGAAGAATGAAGGACAAAAGTCCAGATCCTCATAATGAGCTATTCAAATCCTCATTTGAGAGGTATTCACAACTCTGAGGTGCACAGAAATAATGATAAAGGTGACATAGACAAAGAACTTGCATACTGGGATAGGTTTCTGTCAGCTAAGGCCTGGCTAGTAAAGGAAACCTCTCAAAAGGCTGAGCACTCAAAAGATGAGGGATATTAGATGATACTTGAAGTCAGATATGACACCTATTGAAAGCAGCATTTTCTTTGCACATGTGAAACCATATAGCTTTATATTAAGCCATGCTGGGTCACTCTGGTGTCAAATCATGTCTTGTGAAAATTTGTCATAGACTGAGTACAACTTTCAGTAACTGCCATATTAGCCATTATTGGTGCTAACATAAAGATCTGTCTTCATATAAAAAGATGAAAAAATATTAAAAGTCCATTCCAGTTGTTGCCACAATTTGCATTATAGATGCTAATATGGGTGGAATGAATATAGATCTAGGCCCATGGTCCTGCTTTACTGACAGTCCCGTATATTCCTTCTCAGAAAAATACCAGGCCATGACAAGCCGCAGATGAGCCACTGCACTCTTTTTACTTCTGTTTCCAAAGCTTATGTTCTGATAGCATGTCTGACCCTCCATCATGTCTTATAAAACAGAAAGCAGAACAAGGATATCATAGAACAGCCAGGTGCAGACTACACAGATTTCAGACAAAGCGAGCTAGATAAGTTGGCCAGTGGTGACAGAAGACATTTTGACAAGCCATAAGGATACTTTGCTGGATTTGAACATTGAGTTTGCAGGGGTGAAATGCAGAACTGGCAGCATTTACTCTCCTCCACAGTCTTGGCAGACAAGTTTCTCAATTAACAGAGCTTCAGTAGCTTACTAGCCTCACAAAGGCATTTTGAGGAAGATCCTTTCCTGATCTATTGATCTTGCCTTCTGTTTTCTTTCTGTTGAAAAATAGTTAACTCATTAAGGTACTTCTTTTATTTGGAAAAGACTGCAAAGTTTGCCAGTTACCATCCACATCCTCCCTGATCTGTTCATGGAAAGGAATCCAGCAATGACTCAGTGCTGCAAGTAGTGAAACAGAACAACCTTTTTCTCTATGAAGCTCTAAGCTGTGACTGGCCTGAGCTAGCTACAGCCTTCATCTTTTCCATTTCCATGGCACATTGCAAATGCCACAGTTTATCTGAATGGCTAAACAGAGAGTACGCAACCAGTTACTTAGTCAGCGCGTTATTTACTGCAATGCAGGTCAATAAAGTTTTAGACCAGCTTGTTCTTGAGGCATTGCTTCACTGCATGTAGCAACTGAGCTTTTCTGGGAGCAAGTTTCCATCCTCAAACAATCTTGGAAGAAGAAACTTTCCTACTTAATGACTGACTATGCTCAGAGTCACCTGAATAGCGTTCATTGAGTAAGGAGAGTAAGAAACATCAAGATTAGTTAGTCCCACAATTTTACCTTTCTTTTGTTTCACCTCATGAACCTATTTGTGCAGTAACGGATATTGAAATCACAGATGGCCCCACTTTTAGTTCACACAAAAGAACACTAAACACCCTCACTGAACTGAAGACAGCTGAGTAGCCTTCATATATCTGAAAGCTAGACTCAGATTGTGACTGCTGATTTTGAGGAATACTTGAATGATTTGATGCAAACTGAAGAGCCCTTCCTTCAGAATGATTTCAACACCCATGTTCTAAGAATCAACTTAGGAAACTGTGAAATGCACACAGGACTTGTGTAACATCAAGCAAAACAAGATTACTGAAGTACTTAACTAGAAGTGAAAAACCAAAGGAAGTAGCACTTTCAGGAGTTCTGGGGTAGAGTACCTCTGCCACCCTTAGATCCTGTCCTTGGTCTCTGAGTAGGAGAAGCTTGACAGAACTTGGCTGGCTTATTGATATATATATATATATATATATACATAAACCAAGATGATGCAAAAACTTCTCTCTTTGCCAGGAGCCCTAGCCAGGTTGCTTATGGATGAGGAGGACAAGAGACAATGCCTCCAGTCAAATGGATAATTAATAGAATGATGTCTTCTTCACTGAAGAATTAAAGGATTATTTAACTAGAAACTCTCAGATGCCAGAGTGTAAGGAGCCAATGTGATCATTTTCCTTATTCATCTTCTATTACATCATTCCATTCATTGGACAAAACAGAAGCTACTGAATTCAGTACGTCTCATAAAATATCTTCATTAAAATAAAAACATTTTCCTCCTCTTTGGGAAACAAATGACACACCTTTGCAGTGTATCTTCTGCTTAGCCTTGCTGCTTTCACATAGGACTGCTCTCATCAGTTTAGACAAGTAGTGTTTGTTTAAGGTTATAGCTGTTAAAGCTGAGTGGTATGACAAATGACTTGCTGCTGTTTTGCCAGTGATCTGTGAGACAGCAATCCTGCATTGTCAGCACATCACGGAAGTGGTTAAGTTTTAACATATGAAGAACCACACTGAAGAAATTCTCTGGGCAGAGTCATTTGTTTTCCTCATACAAAAAGGGTGTGCTCTGAAATTCAGTGCAACACATTGCTAAAATTGTGTTCTTGAAAATTTACCACCTTACAGGATCAATCAAGTTACAGCTAAATCCATTAGGAATTGCACAAGCAGTCAGTTCTTGCAGCTTTATATAGATTATCTTAAGAGCAGATCTGTTGGAAATGTTCTATATTTCCATATACAGGCCATTGTGGTGGGTTTACCTTGGCTGGGTGCTAGATGCCCACCCCTGGTCCCTCTATCACTCCCCCTCCCCAAAACCTCCGTCAGCAAGGAAAGCGGGGAGAGAATAAGATGGAAAAGAAGAACCTGTGGGTTATGATAAAAAGCAGTTTTAATAAACAGCAGAGAAAGCAAGGTCGCGCATGCATGAAGCAAAAGCAAACAAAGCTGTTACTCTCTACTTCCCATCCGCAGGTGGTGTCGGGCCTGTCCCGGGAAGCAGGGCTCCAGAACGTGTAGCGGTTGCTCGGAGGACAAACGTCTTCCGCCCGAATACCCCCGTCCTCCTTCCTTTATAGTTGNTTGCTGCAGTCAACTGTATTCACTGCACAAGTGCTAGCTCTGCTTCCCCCTGTGCCCACACAGCTGGACCCCTAATAAATGAGGCTGTTTCTTCAACATACTTCCTTTGTTCTTGGAAGGACCTTGTTCTGCCAGCTCTCTCTCTCCCTCTTCAAACCATCCTGCCTACTACACCAATTTTGTGCTGCTAGCTCTCTTCTTCCTCAGGCCAGCACCAAACTCAGCAACATCCCCTCAGCATAACTTCATCTTTTATTCTTCTCTGTTTGCCTTTCTCCATCTTAAATCAGCCAAAGGGGAACACACTACTGAGAGAGAGCTCAGCAAGCTGCCCCCAATAAGAAGCTCCTCCAACTGGCCCCAACAAGAACTCTCTTCTGCAGGAACTCTTTTCAAACTGATCAGCCTCTTGTTGCTGCTTCTTTCTTCTGTTGCTTCTCTCCAACCAGTTCAGTTCCTGTTTCCTCTCAGACTGATTCTGTTCCTAGTTGATATATCTCTAGCCTTGCCCACCACCCCAACGACAATCACCCGGGGGAAGTTGGGGCCTCACACAGGTGGGCCAGGTTCTGTCTCTGGGGCCTTGAGGAACAAAACATGTTGCTGGGTTGTGACTCATCCATAGGTCAATCCAACTCAGGGCCCACAGCCCAGGCCCTAGCACTTCAGGCCTACAATGATGTCATAGAAAATAGAGGACCCTCAGCTCTGCTTGCTTATAAGGACAACCAGATCATCTTTTCCAAAATCCTTGAAAAGAGAGTGGCAGCAAGGAAGCCGTTCTTGGAAAAAGAAAGATTTTGCACTCCATACAGCTCTTCCAGAAACCCACAGCTACATCAGTGTAACGCCCAACTCTTGTTAACAGCTTGAGGGGATAAGTTGCTTTCCTGCATCATGTTTTAACTGCTGTTAAGTCTCCTTTAGCAAGTCTCACTTTTTGGAAGCAAATTCCCCTCACTTTTAATTGAACAAGCTAAACATACTAACTGCATAGTAATTTCAGAAGAAATGTGAGTCATTTCTCTCTTTTAAACAACTGTTCTTTTATTTGCCTACACTTATCTGATAGGCCATGAGAATGAGGCCCCAAGTCAAACAACTAGATGCCTTTTCATTCAGATTTCAGATCTGCCCATCTTCAAATCTTTTATTCCCAATGCAGACAATCCTATAATTCACAGCTTCCTAGTGAAATTGGGACAAGTGGACATAAAATGTCATGATTAGGACAATAATCTGTAAGTCTGAGTGATTTCAAAGGTTCAGAGACAAAAGTATTGAGGATATCTTCCATTCCTGAGCTGGACCACATACTCAAAGAATCATTCCTGCTAAAAATGACAGCAATAGTCCGAAAACCAGAATCTTTTACCCTGTGTACACATAGACCAGTTCATACACACTCAGGAGAGATACTGTTTATTGGGCTTGGGTGCTCAGTAGTAATTCCACAAATCAAGCACACCTAACAGAAACATTTATGCCTTATTTATACACAAAATCTTATGACAAACCACTCCTACATACACTGATTGGTTACAAATCTACATACAATTATAATTTTCATTCTTCATACTATTTTCTTCTACACATGCTCTGGGGAGGGGTCTTCACCTGGGTAAGGGTCTTCTTGACCTATGGGCATGATTTTTAGTATTAAAATTAAGGCAGTTCAGTTAAGGATACCTGGCTCCTGTGTTCTTCTTCCAAGTTGACACAGGAAGCGGTACCTCTGGACTAGTTCATTTCATCCTTGATAATGATCAACTTGCCTCTATTTACAAGTCTCTCTGTTCTTGATGGTGGTGTTGGGCTGGATGTCCCTGTACCCTATTGTCCTGTCACTTTGAGATATATATATATAGATCCAATTTTGTATGGTTATTACACTCAATGTCTATCAGTGGTTTGTTCAGAAAAATCCCTAAAATTCTATACCATGTATTAGTTGTGTGACTTCATGCACAATAAATCAGCCCCCATTAGTAAGCATTCACCTAAGATACAGGGTAAAATGTACAGTGTCACTAGTTGCAGGCTTTACATTATCAAATTCAGTATTAGGAAGCTGAAGGTAAGCATCTAAAATATACTGAGAACATTGAATTAAAAATATAATTCACTGGTCACTCTTGGTTTCCATTAATGTTTTTAATTGTTGCTGATCTACAATCCCTAAGAGAATATCAGTATATCCAGTGGCCTTTTTCAGGGAAAACAGGAAACTTTGGGTTTCATAAAACTGATATGCAAACGTAGTTTAAAAGCTAACTTAGCCCAGCTTCTGCCATTCTGCCCCTTAAAGCAGCCTCCGGGCAAAATTTAGAGGAGAATTTTTGGCAGTACCAACCAGTTATGAGTAACTTTGGGTACTCAGGTGACTTACCCAGTACCTGACTGGCTTTCATTGTTATTGCCTATTGACCTTATCATCTTACTCACTAATATCAAGGCAATATTTTGATAGTGCAGTTAGACTAGAAAGTTCTGTAGTGGGCACATAGTTAGAAAGACATTCATATGGTCACTCCAAGTTAATAAGTCTTTGTGACTGGTACTGGCTACTCTTGTCATAGTTCAAATCAGTTTATACCAGATTCCAGGTCTGGAAAGCAGAACTCTGGTGATGACACTTAATCTCCATAGCTCTTAAAATAGTGTGGTTAGAATATTCTACCATGGAGCTTCCTTTGGTATCAAGAGAGCAAATATATGTAGAAATAAGTCCTTACTCTTGGAACAAAGGTAGGCTGTCATTTTCCTGAGAGCACAAAAAAACTGTGACTGTATTTTGGATCATTTTAACAGAGGTACATTTTCAAATATATGAACCAGAGTAGCTGTTAGCTCCAAGAGGTTCCCAGTAGATTCCCAGTATGGATTAGATAAGAGCTCTAATCCATCCTTTGACTGTGTCTGTATAAACTCATGCATAAACATACAGGATTTCTAATACAGTGCAGAGAGACTGTACAGTAGGTACAGTCATTTCCATGCACTAACAACCATGGTCTGAGGTAAAATCAAGAGGACAAGGAGTTTAGAAGCTTCCAAGTCTGAGTGCTCTCAATGCCTCTTTACCTTCAGAAGAAAGTTACCAGCTTTTCCAGTTATGAGTTTGCAGTTCAGTACTGTCCCCACAAGACAGAATTTGGCATTGCTTCTGATGACAGCCCTGACTTAAAACAACTCTTTCAGGACTATGCTGGTAGGCTGAGTCCTTGCCACAACTCCAGAGATGAAAATTGAAGATCAAGCAATGAGCTGGACCACAGTAATAGCATCTTCAAAGGGAGATTGGTTACTGATTGTTCAGGTTGGTACCACCAGTCAGTGTGAGAGAAAAGGCTTCAGAGCAAAAGCTGCTTGCGGCTTTTCCTGGCCTTTGCCCTACAATGCTTTGCATGTCAACTGGTGCATAATCTTCTCAAGTCTGATGATGTGGGGGCCATGACACAGCCTCCAATGCAAGAAAAAACAGCTACTACAACATTGCAGCAGCATTTTGTTATCTGGTTTGTGTAACAGTGGCATGCTCATCATAGGACAATTCTAACCGTTATGACCTTGCTCAGCCTATCATCCGAGCATTTCTCCTCTTAAACACTGAAGATGTAATCGCAGCATATTCAGTTAGATGAAGAGATTACTTGTTTTAACAGAAAAAAAAAAATACATTCATAGTCAGAAACAGAACCACAATGGCCCCATCTAACTAATGAAGTTGACATACTTATACATTGATATTTAATGCCATCAATTTATTTTCAATTTTTTTGTGTAGTTTCCAATTGTTGAATGATAGTTACATGTTCAAATCCAAGCACAGCAATTAAATTCTCAGTCTCTTAATATGGTAATAAGGGCTGCAGAATTGCTCACCTAAGCAGGAGGCAAAGACCTAACTATCATTATATGGTTGATATAAAAGTTTTCCTGCTGTTAGCAGGACTACATTGGGTATTTTCTTCTCCCTCAGAATGAACACAGTATACTCCAAATCAAGTAGTGGGAAATTTTTTGGACAATGGTGAGCTTGTCCAGAAATTTTATGTTTCACAAAGATCAAAAATATGGATTCAGCTTGTAAATATGGTAGCCAAAAGACTCTGGCTTCAGATTTGTAAAGTCAACAACCAAGGAAACCCAGTGTTCATGCCAGAAGCAACCGAGTTGCTTTTTATTATGGTTTTATAAAGTCTTTCCAACTGAGAACCTGATGGCTTCCTATAGGAGGCTTTTACCAACAGCTGAATAATTCTTTTTGCCATAGAATGATCAGCCTGATCCAGGCAATTTTCCTATTTCCTAAGCCCTTCTTTCAACTCTTCTAGTTGTGTTACTCACAGCATCTGAAATTAAAAAGTCCTTTCTTTAACTATACTCCAGTATACAGAGGTGGCCTGTTCATGAGAGCCTGTGAAAGCTCAAGGGCCAGTTTAAAAACAAAAATTGTCTAGTGGTATTTTTATGAGCCCAAGAGCTAGAATAGAGCATGAACTCACTTCCCAGGCAGCAAGAATTCCCTGTCTGTGGTCTTTTAATGTTCCTGTCACTGTGACTCCTAACAAATGACTTCCCAAAGCTAGAGTGCTTCATTCTCCCTAGACCATGTTAATCAGTTTGTGCTCAGGAGAGGAGGAGTAAAAGTACTCCTAGTCAAACCAGAAATATCCTCAGGGCAAACGGAGTGAAGTGTTGCTAGTGCATTCTCCATGTAGCTCATAATTCTGACCTTCTAACACTTTGCTCAGGTATATGGCAAATAAATCCATCAGATGTGTCATTTGTAATGCTCCTGGCAACAAAAAATGCAAACAACTGCTCAAAGGGCTCATTTCATTCCTTTCTAGTTCAAACATATTCCACTTTCCCCACCACTAAATGCAAACTGAAGTTATTTATTGTATAGATATTTGGTTTAAAGGCTGCCTTCCTGGAAGTGCTAAAATCTATTAGTTGCTGTAAATGAGCCTTGGGGGATTAAGAGTCAATTTATCTCCTCTCTGGCACTAAAGGAGGCAGGGTAGAGAGGATAAGTGAAATGTGAGTGATAGCTTGTGTTCCTTTGCTACTACTTAGCCAATCAGCATGTAACTGGCTTGGCAGAAAAGGGACAGCTCTGAAGAAAATGAGCAGAGCACAAAACAGCAGCAGAGGAACAGAGAGAATTGTTAACTGCTAGCTAGCTAGGTACCAGGCTTTGTACACTGCATACCAGAGAGTGATGCAGGGTTGACCTAGCTCACAGCAAATATCATGCATCTGAGGAGATGGAGCCCCAAAAGACAGCAGGATTATACCTCAGCTCTGGCAACATACCATCATCACCTGAATGATGGTAGGAAAATGTCCAGGGATGGTTTGATGGACCTGCATCCTTTGTCCCTCCAACAAGCACTGTTTGGGCATTGTTACGCCAAGTGGTATGGCCTATGTGGTGGTGTGCTTCGACCTTCAGCTCCCACACCAACCTACTTTTGAGGAAGAGCAAAAGTACCAGCATCTGTAAGCAGCTCTGGCAAACAAACTGGTCCTCACAGATCCATAACCAAGACACCAATGCAGTAACTGAGCCACTTAAACCCTGATGCAATTACAGTTTACAAGCAAGAATATGGCAAGGAAATTAAAAGGAAGAACACTAGTTGAGAAGTGGAAACTGAACAAGACTGGGTTTCCCCCAGCACTGACAGATCTGCAAACAGAGGACTCAACAGGCTGCTGGCCTCTTGTCCTTTCCTCCTGGCAGAGCTATTAGTTTGCATTTGAGAGCCAGGAAGTGCTTTTTCCCATGTAGAGTGGACAGAAATGCAGTTTCTGTTAGTAAGCTAGTACTGCACATGCATGTCTCTAGACAGTAATGAATTCCTTTCAAGCCTACTCCTTGCTCCTATTTGTGAGTTTGTAGCAGGACTCTTAGTATCCCAAAGCCTCCAGAGAGGAGACAGGAGGTTCAGGGCCTGTAATTGCCTCAAACCAAAGTGTAAGCAAACCTGTCCTCCAAATACTGCTCAGAAATTTAACTCAGCTTTCCAATTTTCACGGCAGAGAGCACTGTCCTCATGCCTGCCTGTGTCCTTATTCAGGTGTTATAAAACTCCGAGCTTCCCATGCATCTGCTTAATGTTAGGCCAATTACACACATATACCAGGCTGAGCCTGAGGTACAGGAAGACTTTGCCCTGTGTCAGTCAAGTGCTGTTAATGCAGGCATAGAAAACAGCAACTTTTGTAATCCTCATGTTTTTCTCAAGGAAATGGAAATTAATGGCTGTGCAAATCTTTCAGTGGAATAAAAATTCTTTTGTTTGAGTTCTTTTGTATATATTGTCCTTAGCAAGTTACTCATGATCTGTCTTACAGCTTTTCGGGTTGCCCCGAAGGTGCAAGGACTAGCAAAGACTGGGCCTATACATAGTGCCTAAATAAGGTGCAGGACAGAGAAAATTTGCCATAAATGTGTATGAGTAGAACTGGGAAAAAAAAAAAGGAATTTGCAGAGTGAACAGGTGATGCATGGATCAAATCTCAGCCCTGATATTCAGATAGGACTGAGCCTATTTCTTCATAGTAGATACACCCTTGTATGTTTTCAAGTTAAATACCCCAGATAATTGACATGTCTCAGTTTTCCAGTCCCAGCCACTCAGATAAATGCCGCCACACTACTTTCTGTGCTCAGTTCTTTGAACTGCAGAGAAATGGGGTTAATCCAGTTTTAAACTTAGCTTGATACCTGATTAGCATAGGAATGTGCCTTTTAGCATGCTGTTAGTAAGTTCATAACAGTTTTTTTTCTTCTTAACATTGATTACCTGTGATAATTTTGATTTAATCTTTTAGCTTAGTTGTTCAAAAATACCCTAATGAAAGACAAAATTACTTGGCTGACACACAGGACTTTCCCATAGAAGGTTTTCCCTGAGATTTCACCACTAATCTTTGCAACTTCTTGCTCCTTCTTTTGGCATGTGTCATCTCCTGCCTGCCCTGCTCTGTGAGTTATATATCATAGAATCTCCAAAACACTCCATCATTATGGCCTGATTTTTCCCACAACCAAAGGACTTCTGTAGGTGCCTTCCTACCATCTGCAGGTGTCCTTAAGAATGAGGTCACTGCTAGAATCATTAAAGCTGGGCACTGTAAGCTGTCCTTTGTCTCTGACTATAGTTTCAACATTCTCGTGGGGGCCTGTCGTGCTCTGACACCTCCACATGGATATCATCCAAGGAGTAAAACAGGTCTACTTCAGCAGAGATATCAAAGATGCAGCTATCATCAATATTTTAAAGGAACTGACTGAGTGAAGTGAACTAGGTCTCTCATTACAGTGGTGTTTTGAAATAAGCAATAGGTTCCAATGGGAATCGGGAGTTTCACCCCAAACATATCTGTCAAGCCCAGGTATATCCTTCAGGCACTGACACAGTGGTTTCCAGACAAGCTGTGCATATAGAAGTAATACCATTCAGGCATGCCCTCTGGGATGGTCTTGTTACGCCAAAAGAAGATAGGCAGATGCCTAAATATAAAGAAAACCAAAGTTTTATTCCAGCTTTCTCAATCTAGGTTTTTAAAGGTTTCCCAAATACTGTTCACAGACACATTCTATTTCTAGCAGTGGATGCCTATCAGATTACCTGATAGCTTCAGACAGACTTTTTTTGCAGAGCATGGTGTGTTTATGACCATATTCCTGGCTGCTTTTTGAATCACAGAATAATAAAAGGAAGATGTCATCTGATCATGACTATAAACTGCACAACTTGAAACAGCTTTGTTTCACTAATTAATGTCACTGGCTAATGCAAATGTTTGTCACTAAATGAGGACATTATTTATCTATTACAAAAGTCTGCATGTCAGCAGGAAATTAATGCTCAAAAGCACTGACACCTCTGGTTGTAACATTGTTCAAACATTGCTGTGACTACTACAAAACAGCTGATAATTGGCAATCATAAAACGTGTGCCTTGGTACTTCCGTATACAATTACTGCTGGAATAAGACTATGTTTGTCTGCTTCATTTATCATTAATAATCATAATATTCCTGGTGTGCTAGTCTAAAAGAGTCTGTCAAAAGCTTTAGGTAATCCCCTCATCAGAAGGGATTCATATCTTACCTCTTGCCAGCACACTCACACTCATGATAGGATGCAGATCACAGGGAACCATCCTTCCGTTAAATGGAGATAGTTCATATTCCAGTTCTGAAACCTTCCTCACCACAGGCACTCTGCAAATCACAGCCGTATCTTCTGGACTTAAACGTGGAGGGTTTGGGGAATGGAGAAACCATGTTCTGTGTCATGCATCCCACCTTCCTATTCTTGAAACAAGAGAGTCAGCTGCGCTGATCCTGCAAGAGGAAGAGGGTGGCTCTGAAAGCTTTTGAGAACATTTATATGTCTCAGGTAGCACTGGGGAATGAGAAACGACTATAAGCAGTAATCACAGAATCACAGAAT
>VYZX01012581.1:8036-24014 GCA_013401335.1 Brachypteracias leptosomus
TAATCAGATTTTTTTTTAATTTCTTGGTTAGCTTTTTTTTAGCCATGGGTAGACTAAAGGCAGTTTATATTAACTGATGCCAGCACTGAGACAATTTCAATGGTATAAGGTCCTAGTGTTTTCCTATAGTCTTTATCCTGAAAGAGGAAATGACTAGGCCCGATATTTTGAGACTCTGTTGTAGATCTCAGATAGATGTAAAGGTAGGAGATGACACTTTTCAAGGAAGTGAGGACCCCCTTGTGTGAGCTGGCACAGGCAGNAGTTATTTTCCCACACCCTGAGCCAATTTATATCCAGGAGATGCTGGAAACATCAGATTATACTATAATACTACAGTCCATGCATCGTCACATCATGTAATACTCCCTAATATCTTTGCTTTTAAATAAATTGCTGTGCAATCATGCGTTTTTCAGTGTAAAGATTATCAGCCCAAGTTATAAATGTTTCAGTATAAATACTAAAGTAATTCCTTCTATGACTATGTGAAGACGATGTTCCTGTGCATTGCCACTCATGAAATAATGCTCCACAGGCTATAGAAGAATAGACAGAAGTTCTGTATGACACAGACTCTCACATATTTGCATCCCTCCAATGATATTGAGCTTCAAAGTGAATTTCAAATTCTTATCCCCTGGAGGTGCAGCAGCTTAACAGTTCCATAGAAGTATTCTGTAGAATATTACTTCCATGACCTCCCAAACATATTTCGATAGAATTTGTTGCTGATTTAGGATGAAATGAGTACACATTGCAAATTAACTTAGAGTAAAAAAGAATTTTTAAGCAAAAACAATGTTCAAATAATTGATTGTATTGGAACATAAAGAAAATAACCTTGGAGTTAACTTTGTTTCTTTGTAGACTGTGTCCCATTATGGATCTTTTTTCTTTACCCAAACTTAAAATCAATGTGGGATTTTTATACCTTTTTTCCTTGCAATTTTTTACCTTGATGCCTTTTAGCTTTTTCTGGCAATCTATGATCCAGTACTGATGATTCCCCTACTCATATTGTTTCCAGTTTAACCCACAAGATTTGCTCAAGGCTTTCAAGAATATGTTAAGGGCTTCAACGGCTCCAATAACTGCATCAGAGAATGGAAAGTGGAAAATCTTTTAAAGTTTCACTGGCAGTGAAAATGATATTGCAGAAGTCATAAAATATTAATATCCGGCCTTGTTGTCACAGCTCTCAATCAAATCTTCAAATTTTAATTCTCTTCAAAATTTTTAAACAGAATTTCAATTTATTTTAGTGTTGTCAAGATGTGGTAAGAAGCTATGATCAAATACTCCGGTAGTAAGTACTCTCAAATGTATCATGTTAATCTTTTCATTAGAGACCAGTCTGTCTAATCACTTAAACCATACTCCTAGATACTGTAAATTATTCCCAACTATTGTAGTAGGTATGACCCTGAGCAAGGACACGCTTTATAAACTCATTCAGTTGTAGAAATACTATGACAGACATTTTATCTGACTGTTCTGGCTTTGACTGACCTTGAGAGCAGATTAACTGTTTGTCCAGTCAGCAAGCCTGCAGGTACAAATGAAAGTCATTCCTAAAATATGTGTGATTCTGTATGCCTTGGAGTTTTTACCATGTTCACAAACCATGTCCACCTTAATATGCTTGCAGGAATGTACTGGGAGGCTGTCCACAGGCTGCTCACAAGGCCACGGGTCATTACAAATGAAGTATTGAGATAGTAATTTTGTCTTCTTCCTCCTTGCACTTTGCAAGGTTATGTGTTAGTTCCAGTGCTTTTCTCTGCTGCCTCTACTTTCTTTCTTCTCATCATCCTCTGTTACTTTACTTTCTCCAGCAAGTACAGAAGTGTTTGCAGAAGGCAGATTCATCACAGAGTTATTCCAGAGAATAAAGTAACACTGTTTATTGCATACCCTATATTTATACCTAAACTTGAGTTAATTTCATATTGGTGCTTACTTCTTGCCCAAACTTCCTCAGTGATGATAGACGCAGCCTTGAAACCAGGAAAGGAACTTGCATTCTTGCACAGTCTTTGTGTTATACTATGGGAGTTCTGGCCAATGATGCAGGAAATGTATAAGCTAAAAATCACCTATAGCCTTGCACCACTGTGGTGTACCATCATTTTCAAACTTTAAGCTACTATATTGCTTCCAAAAAAAAAAAAGACATGAGTTCACAAACTGTATAGTAGACCGAGCTGATCCCAAGAAAAAAATATTTCAGTCTTAGAGAAAAAGATTCTGAAATAAAGAGATTGTTCATATTTCAGATTTCCTCTCCAGCAGATCCAATACACTTTGTATTTAATTCATTTGTCTTAATTTTATGTCACAAACTAGTCCCAAGTATCTAAAGCTTTATTTAATGAGTCTTCCTATAGATTTCATGCACACATTTATAGCTATTTCACTGTGTTTCCATATCTATGAAGAACTTCCTGACACCATATCTCTGTGTTTATAAACCATATTAGGGTACAAACCCAGTTTATCTTGTTCCTGCTTTTGCAGGATGTACTTTTTTTTAAGATAGAGATACAATTTAAAATTAGATATTTGCCACATCTATTACAAATATAGTGGTAAAACAAAACAAACGGTATGATCAAAATGTACTTCAGAAAGTAAATATGCTGGACTTATTTAAGTACTTATTAGAAACATAACACTATTAGTATAAATTCTTTAGGTTCTGAATGATGGCTTATTGCATATGTACTTCCCACTATCCCTCTAAATAAGGAATGGCTAAGAAGTGTGTATTTGTTCACTTAATGTTTCATTTAGGATCTTTCACTTAGAGGATCTTTTCCATTTACTTCAGAAAGCTTTGAAGCAGAGCTTTGATTCTCTCATTGGTATGGATAATAGATAAGTATGACTACTAGATGTTATGACTACCAGATAATTTTGTATTCATGAAACGATATGTTGACTCATATTTTCTTTGATGCTTAAAAATAATAGGTATGGGTTTATAGATTAAAATTATTTTTCATAGTACTAGGAAAGCAGCTGTGAAACTACCTCCAGAAAACCCGGGGGTAGCAGAATTATTCAAAACGATGCATGCTAGGAAAAAGGAAAGAAAGTCTAGCCATATGTTCAGAGATCCTTTATTTTGAGTAAGTTAACTTTTCCTTTCCTCAAAACCACTTTATCTCAATAGTAGATCAATTTCATTACTATTTATTTTCAAAAATTTCTACTCATTAAAGGTTTTGGTGGTTCTAATAGTAATAATATATAGCTAATTTCTCATTTAATGAGGATTCAACACACTGACTACAGTGTAACAGTTTGAGCAAATGAAAGATTGAGATGATTCAATGGCATATCTCCTAGTTCATCTGTTAAAAGCTTAAGTTTAACAGCTATTTAATTCCTAAGAAGAAAGAAGGAAAGAAGAAAGGAAAGAAGGAAGAAAGAAGGGGGAGGAAAAAAAAAAAAGGAAAGGAAAAAAATCCAACACTAAATAGTTTTCATGTAGACTTTTTAGACTCTTCATATTTCCATTTTGGATGTTTAAACCCGTTTTGTGATTTAAATAATCTCTTGATACAGAGACTGTTTTGTTTGAGTTCTGAAAGGAGTAGTCATTTCTGTTGATGTGTTGGTTGATGTGCTTCTCAGTCCTTTATAGTGTTTCTTTATTTGATCCCTCTGATCAGAGTCGTCTTTGACTACCTAAGGCACATATCTGAAATGCCCTGAACAACACCAAGCTATTGCCACACCAGCAAAAGGCAGGAATATCACAAAAGAAAACTTACTTTTATGCCTTTTTCTTCCATGGGCATTCTATTTTTTTTTTTTTTTCTTTACCACTGTTACTTACAGAGTCCAGAGCTCAATTTTGCCTCTTCAAATCCCTGAAATCTGCTAGTCAAATCTGAAAAAGCTGACGGGTTTTACTTCAGTATACCATAAAACAACATTGTGCTTTAACAAGTTAGACTTTTACAATATTAATATGTACATTTTATCTGATTATTAATGCCATTTCCCTTTGCACAATAAGAATAGTTAAACTATACTCAAGCTGAGTTTCTGAAGATACCACCTTAAGTTAGAGGCTACAGAAACCTGAACAAAATTTTTCAGAGGACGAATGGGTGATGTGGTTGACCATTTTTGTTTGTTCTATTACAACCAGCAAGGAAACTAAACATGAAGGTTCAGTTAAAAATAAGCTTCTGCTTCGTCGTTTATGAGATTTGAGTGTTTGAGTGAGACTTGAATGAGGAGAAGGGCTGTATCTAATGCATTCTGAAGTGATGTCCTGATGTAGGACCATAGAGATAAAGGATTAAATTTCCAAGTAATTTGCACTTCCTAGAAGTTGATTTATAGAGAGGTTTCAATTGATTCATAACTGTGAAATGGTTTGCACATGCCAAAGTAGTTTTCAAGCAGACTCCAATACCTTTGACATTCTTTGTAGCCTTCTATAGTCATCTAGTTACAGATAGGGGAGTAACTTACAGCTTTGCAGCCTGCTAGTGTCATTACTACTAGAAGGTAGCAATACTGTGAGAAGATTATAGGTACATCAAAGACATGAAAACAAAGTTGCAACAGCAACAGTACTCACACTATTTAAAATCAGATTTCCCCTTCAGTATCCTCTGAGCACGATGAAAAGACAGTGTAGCAGAGTGACTTAACATATGGGGAGAAGTTTTTAAAAACTCTAATTAGGAACTGGTAGTGAAGGTTTAGTAGAGAGAATAAGACAATGAATCATAGAATGGTTAAGGTTGGAAGAGACCTTGAAGATCATCTAGTTCCAACCACCCTGCTGTGGGCAGGGACACCTCTCTCTGACTAGACCAGGTTGCTCAAAGTCCCGTCCAACCTGGCCTTGAACAAAAGACAAGTTTCATCTTGTCCATAAACTGATTAGATTATAGAACAGAGTATTTATCTTCTTAGTGCTAGCCTCTTTTAAAAAAAGTATTGAGGCTGGACAAGTTATCTAATCTTTCTATAAAAAGCAAATGGATATCATGAAAGACTTCCAAGGAAAGAAGCCCAATCTTTCTCTGTCAACAAGAACACAGGATAATCTCTTCATCAACTTCATTATGTAGACTTAATGTCTCCGATCCTCCTAAAAACCTATAAAAGGATTTTTAAGAACCTCACTCCTTTTTTGATTAGACAATATAACCATACTTCATGTATTGTGAATGTTCAGGGGTGCAGAATCCAGGAATGAGTCAGGGAACTGAGCTATTACCAATGAATCAAATCAGTATGGAAAGGTGTTCTAAACTCTGCAAATTACAGGACATATGCTTCATTTACAAATAGGTATTCTAGCCACTGAATCTCATATTGCTTTGTTTGGAAGTATAATGTGAAGTATCAGCATGTATATGTAATGTCATATCTATCATATGAAAAATCTATTCTAAAGCACTCAAAAGTGTCAGAAATGGACTTTAAACACATAGTAGCTTTTTAAGGGATGTAGCAGTGAGTAATATGTAGAAGGAAGGTATATTTCTTTAAAATAGATATCATGCATACACGCATACACAGGTATTTTGAAACTGGTTATTAAACTGAAGGAAAGAGAAACATAATAATGAAAGGCATACAATGAGCTGCTATTGTTCTGCCAGCTTTCTCTTAAATAACAAAACAATCATTATAAAATTCGTCTCTCTTTCGTCCTGTGTAATTGGTGTCTATTACATTCATATTTATATTAAAATTTAAAGAAATAACAAAAAAACCCAACCCCTTAGCAACTGATAGCCCTGTTGGGTTTTTTTTCCCTTTAAAGTAGTAAGACCAACTGCCAAGTTATGCTTTAAAATATTAAAAGAGCTGAGTGGTGCAGAATGAGCTCATGCTTTAATTTGAGCCAAAAGAAAGGATGTTATGATATTCTTTAGTATTCTTCAGGGTTTTTCACTCCTGATCACCTTCTTTTACATGATTCATGTTTATCTCGAAATGGGACATATAGTCTTAATGAAAGATGTCGAAATAATGACAGTAAGATAGAAATTGATCGAAACACCTCTGAATCATAGCATTCTTTCTCCTTTCAATTTTTTGTTTGCTTGCAAAGTATTTTTATGAGAACTGTTATTGATATCATATACAACTTATAATGGATAAGTTTTGTTTTGTTTTCTAGAAACATGTTTAAACAACCATTTTTCCCTCATAGCTACTTCCCTTGAGAAATACAGATAAACTTTATCTGTGTGTGCACAACTACAAGAACTAAGATATGGTGTTTAGTCGTGATGTTATTGTAAATGCAAAACAGGAGAGTCAAACTTCCAAAGTTATTCAGAAACATGTGGAACTGCTTCTTGGTGAAGGCATAATATTGCTTTGTTACAAAACATGATGTCTGATGAGGTAGGTTCATAAAGACAGCATTTTAGAAGATACAATTCTTAAAAATCACCAGCGTTTCCAAGAAGACAAAGCCAGTCCACACTATCTGCTTTCACTTGATGAAGTGACAGTGCTGTAAAAAATACAGACTATAGGTTTAAAAGTTACATCTTAAAAAAAAAAAAAAAAAAGCAAAAAAAAAGCTGATACCTGTTCTTGAGGATGGACACTACAGTAAGATTAGAAGTTTGTATATATATTAACAAACGGGTATGGGTGATCTTCCTGCTTTTTCCAGTATTCCTCTTAACTCAATAAAACAGGCAGGGAAAGAAATCAAGAGTGTGTTTTCTGTCTATGGAGTCTATGATATACAACTGGTTTCAGCCCTTCAAACTTTAATTTTTATTTAGCACAGAGTAGTGAAAGTCAGTTTCAGGATGCTCTCTGCTTGTTCTATGCTGAGGGAAAGGAACTGTTTGGGTGGGAAGCAGCTGCGCAGGCTTTGCTACCTCTGTGCCATAAAACAATCTTCAAAAGTACTACAAATGGCACTGTCTGCTGCCAAATAGGACTTGAGTAGTCAGTTCCCTCTGAGGGACAGAAACTGTCCCAAACATCTGTGCAAATACATACAAAATCCTACTCAAACAGTTCAGTTGTGTTTGACCTTACCTGAAAACTAGCTCTCTATTAAACTGTGTAACTGAATACATTTTTGTTATTTTTATTGAGTTTAATAAGTCACTTTCTTAAGCTAGAAAGGACAAATATAGGAAATCAAATAGGAGAAATAAATTGTTGTATCTCCTCTCCCAAAGAAAAAAAGGAAAATGGAATTGATTTTTTTCCTTTATATAACTGTCAGTGACAAGAAATGATAACATTCTTTCCAGTGCATTATGTGGGTGAAAAATGTTCAGATTTAGAATCCTTATTCTTTCTACCATTTCATAGATTAGAAAAATAATTAATAATTAATGAATTTTTACTCTGTAGTGTGAAAAGGGTATTTCTTTAGTATCAAACACAAAACAAATAGCATGTTTGTTTCATATTCTATTTTACCAAGATACATTTTTCTGAAGATTCTGAAGAAGTGTTTTTCAGTTTGTAATATACCTCCTAAATATCCAATCAAATCATTAGACAAATATCTTATTGTAAGAAAGTTATCTTTTTCAGAGGATACTCAAATATATGAATAGGAGATTTCAGAATTTCTACCATGTTGAGAATACAACAGATGGCAGAAAAAGCTTAGCAAATATCTGAGCAAATGTCCTAGTAGAATAATATAGAACATAAAGATCCTTTCTGGTTTTGTTCTTTTCCCTTTCTTTTAAAACAGAACAAGCTGAAATCATTTTGTTAGCTCCCCAAAATCAATCATTTCCCTCAGAGTCAAACACTGTTGACACATATGCTGAAGTTATTACATACTGATTACTGATTTAGTAGTTTAACTACGGGAAAACAAAGAAGATAAAAGTTGAAAATATAATCCAAAACCCACAATACTTTTGTTTGCTTGATGAAAAGAAAAAAAAAAGATAAAATACAACAATTTTATTGTCTTTTGTCATTAGTGGAAAAAGACTTAAACAAAAGGATCCCATCTCATTAGACAATCTTATGTGAATATTTCAGGAATAAGCTTCTATTCTGATCCTTTTTAAATTTGTGATAGTGCATATTATTCTCCTAGGCTTATTTAAAGGCAACTAGTAAATGTGGCTACTCAAAAGTTTTCAAAAGTTATGTAATTTTCCTGTGGAAAATATAGATACTTTGAAACTTTTTTTGACTTGCAGCTTATCTCTTGGTAAAGATTACATGAAGTAGAGCTTCCTTGGTTTAGATGGAACCATTTCATTAGAACAATCCATGCTTGGGTATTCTGCTTTACTCAATGCAGGTGAATTACAAGAAAATGAAGAATTAATTTTAAAACAATTAGCAACTAAAACAACAACAAAAAAGGCCAACCTAGAAGGTGGGTTTTTTTCAAAAATAATTATCCTTAATTCACATAGTTGTTGAATTCTATAACACTGATGTTGATGAGATTTACTCAGTAAAAGATATACATTTCAAGTATCAGTGAAAATGCATGTCTGATACAGTTCCCTGTTAATCTCCAAGGTAAGTTAAGAACTTAAAGCTGTGTTCCACATCTCAGGTGACTTATCAACTGGAATGCTTCATGGTGAAAGAAACTCTCCCTAATATCCTGCTAATGGTGTTTTAATCTGTATAAAACAACAAGTATTTGATAGACCATAAAGAAACTGTCAGCCAGAGATTAATATACACGCCTGGAAACTAGGAGATCTCAGATTGATTAATTTCCTTACTCTGAACGCAGACCAGAAGAACCATAGCAAAAAGAGGACTGAACAATTCTCTTTTCAAAGTGTGTTTGAGGAAAGACAAAGAAATCTCATGGTAAAACAGAATATTTGAAACAGGATTTTGTAGCTTAAACAATAACAGTTAGATGAGTGGTTGTAAGGGGAGAAGTAGAGGCATAAAAAAAGAAAGAATGAACAAGTAGGAAAATTTAAGCAATAAAATGGGTTTCTATTTCAGAATACAACATTCTTTCTTTGAGTGATTTTCTGGCCCTTTGCATCTGAGGTTAAGAACAATGATATTGTGGTTTTATCCCATGAAGGGCAAGATTTAGAGATTTTTCCTGGATTCTTTTCAAATAAGGAAAGTCTTTCTCTTCTTCCTGCTCACATTTCTGATCA
This sequence comes from Brachypteracias leptosomus, assembly GCA_013401335.1. Lineage (NCBI taxonomy): Eukaryota > Metazoa > Chordata > Aves > Coraciiformes > Brachypteraciidae > Brachypteracias > Brachypteracias leptosomus. The sequence continues at coordinate 17,165 of VYZX01012581.1, forward strand.
CTTTCTCTTATATTTGGTGTAGCTTTTATGAGACTTTATGACCAAATGGAACTCACTAATTCATCAGAAAATTTTTTTTTTTTTTTTTAAATAACTTTTATACTCAACCATATATTGGTTCTTTAGTAAGTTGAATCATCTCTATGAAAAGTCCAGAAAGTACTAGGGTAAGGGCACTGTGGAAGTAAGAAAAAAAGAGGACAGTATGAAATTACCCTTTCAGCAGTAACCCCCTAGATCATATCAAGATGTAGCAAATAACTTAATCTTCACTTGAAGTAATTTGTCTTGCATGTGAAACAATGGTATCTTAGAGAAGACAGTTTGAAACCAAGTGTAATAGTATTCAACAGTTGAATTGCAAGTGTGAAATCTCATGCTGCTTATATGATACAACAGATTGATTAACATGTCTGGCCGAGTGCCATGTCCTGCACTTTGGTAGGAACAATCCCCAGCAACGCTACATGCTTGGGAAAGTGTAGCTGGAAAGCTGCTCAGCAGAAAGGGACCTGGGGTTACTGGTACACAGCTGGCTGAACATGAGCCAGCAGTGTGCCCAGGTGGCCAAGAAGGCCAACAGCACCCTGGACTGTATCAGAAGAGGTGTGACCAGCAGTAGGAGGAAAGCAATTGTGCCCCTGTATTCAGCACTCGTGAGACCGCATCTTGAGTACTGTGTCAGTTTTGGGCATTACAGTATAAGAAAGACATTGAGGTGCTGGAGTGGGTGCAGAGAAGGGCAACAAATCTGGTGAGGGGTCTGGAAAACATGTCTTATGAGAAGTGTCTGAGGAAACTGGGATTGTTTAGCTTGGAGAAGAGGAGGCCGAGAGGAAACCTCATTGCTTTCTACAACTACCTGAAAAGGAGGTTGTAGTAATGCTGGTAGGTCTCTTCTCCCAAGTAACTAATGACAGGACAAGAGGTAATGGCCTCAAGTTGCACCAGGGGAGGTTTAGATTGGATATTAGGAAGAAATTCTTTACTGAAAGAGTGATTAGGCATTGGAACAGGCTTCCCAGGGAAGTGGTGGAGTCACTACCCTTGGAGGCGTTCAAAAATTAAGTAGACTTAGCACTTCGGGACATAGTCTAGGGGTCAGGGAGATGTTGGGAGGAAGATTGAACTTGATGATCCTAGAGGTCTTTTTCAACCTAAATGATTCTATGTTAATAACAAAAAAAATCAGTATTCTAAGGTTAGAAGGCTCTTGGATTCCTTATCCCTCAAACAATGTTAGTAAATGACTAAAAGTACATAATGACCTGCATTATCAAGATAGAAGCTAATCATGAACTAATGTATCTGCTGCCTTTTAGCAGCATGAAAATTAAAACTTCTTCATAGCAGCCTGTACAACGCTATGTTTTGTATTTGATCTTGCTGAACAGTGTTTATATAGCCTAAAGGCCTTTTCTGCTTTTCACTCTGCTCCCTCCCCACCCAAGGAGAGTAGGCTGGAGGTGCACAAAAGGCTGAGAGCTGACCCCAGCTGAATGAGATATTCTTCACCATATAATGTTGTACTTGGAAACAAAACCTAGAATTTTCCAAAGGTTACAATGCTAAGGGACTGACTGGGCCTCATATGGCTGGTGATGAGCTACGGCTTTTGCATTGCTTTTTTTTTTTTCTTTTATTCCTTTTTATTTTTCTTTTTCTTCATTATATTTTACTTATTAAAATATCTTTATCTCAACCCACAAGTTTTCCCACTTTTACCCTTCTGATTCTCTCCTCCATCCTACTGTGGAGAAGTGAATTAGTTGTGGGGGGTTGAGCTCGTACATCAGTTAATCCACAGCAGTACATCACCTCATATTTATTTTCATTGACTTTAATCAGTTATTCTATTGACCTTTGTCATCACCAAGTCTAAACATAACCTGTTTAGACTTGATCTCAGAATACCGCCTGCATCACGTCAGCAGCCCACCCTCAGCACGGGTGCACCACTCTCCTGGCTTCAAAAAGCCCCCAAAAGATCTCCTTGTCTGCCCCCCTCACCACAATTCCCTTCCCCAGGGTGGACCTACCCACACTGGAGCTGGTCTCCTCAGTGATTGACCTTTGTCATCACCAAGTCTAAACATGCCAGACTGTCTCTTGAGACTTTAATTATTAGCATTGTTAGGGATTTGACCCAGATGGGAGTTGAGCACCATGTGGCTGCTTGCTCCCCCCTCTAGCTCCCTTCAGGGGGATAGGAGAAGAACAGGGAGAAAAAGGCAAAGTTTCATGGGTTGAGATAAGGAGAATTTAATAGAACAATGGAAAAGGAGAAGTAGTAACTATAATAACAGTGATAAAATAACATAGAAAACAAGTAATGCAGAACAAACCATCTATCTAAAGCTGCCCTGATCACATGGCCCATACCAGAGACCAGCTTTGACCTTTGACAAAGCCCATGCTTCCCCACCCTTATATGGGCATGATATCAATATGGTATCAAATATCCTCTTGGCTGTAGCTCCCTCCTAGCTCCTGGTGAAAATTAACCCTATCCTAGCCAAACTAAGGACAATCATTTGCACTTCAATTAATTATTGTCTTAGAGGCTTTCTAATTATTCTCAAAAGCCCTGATTTTTATCTGACCTTTTCTTTCTGTGAAGAAAAAAAAAAACACTAAAGAATAATTATTTTTAATCTATCCTTCAGGACAAACCTACTTCTATATCATTACTGATGAATGAGAGCCCACTACATAGATGAATTTACTCAGCATGCACAATAGAGGTCTGTGGTAACTTTGGACCATCATGTTGAACCATTTGGCCAATTCTGTACCTGAATACACAAATATTTCTAGTTATGAAGTGTTAAAAAACCCAAACAACCAAAAACAAAAACAAAACCAATAAAAAACCCAACAAAACCTGTGATTTTGAAAACTCTCACACAGGATGAATTTTGATTTTTTGACTGTTAACTCATCTGGAAGCAACAGAAACATTAGGAAAAAAAAATAAAAAAAAATCAGTGACTGTGGGAAGAAATGTAATTAGGAAAGAAATATTTGCTTTGTTCTCTTTATTCAAACCAGGAACAGATTTGGAAGTGGTATAACTCATTCACTTTCACAGGATGATGCTAACTGATAAAGGCCAAAACTTTGGGCTTGATAGTGTTTAAAATTTTAATGTTCAACAAGTTGATTTAAAACTCTTGAGAATGTTCTGAAATAAAATATGGCTGTGACTTCACAATTTAATTAACTATTTGATAACCCTCCTATTGTATCTGCCAAATAGCTGTAAAGCTAAACATAGAACATAATTAGAATAATAATTTGGGAAACTGGACTAAATAAAAAGAAAGATCCTCAGTCTGTAAATTTGCCTACTTCCACTAGTTTTGATCTATCTGTGTTGAATTACACCTGGATTCAACTGTAAGAATTTTTAAGTTCATTATTTCAAAGGAAGACTTTGCCTCCCACATGTAATCACATATTATAACTCTAGAAATTTAGTAGAATTGGAATGTTTCTTGAAATCACATTATATTTGTATTATATGTACACAGAGAAACTTCAAAAACTCAAGCAAGTAAAAACTGGTTCAATTACAAGAATAGGTGCATGGGGCATTCTAAAGTTTGTTATACCATTGGACATAATAAAGAATCTCTGAACAGAGTTAAAAGATCAAGGACTTTAATTGATATGGAAAAAGTCAAAGATGAGCATATTTTATTCTGACTGATTAAGCAGAGTAAACTAGGTCTCTGTCTAGCTTTGTGTTTAAGTTTTTGTGTATCCAGAAGGCAAAAAAACTCACTGACTTCTAAATTAAAATTTGTACATTAGTTTATGAATACACTAATATATTCCTTTCTGAATCAAGACTTTGGTTAGGAATTAACTCAATTTTCAATGCAGTTTATTTCTGAGTGTTTTGATGAGAGAATAATCTGGTGTAACACCAGAAAAAAACAGGGAAGTTTGATCACAGAAGTATCCTCCAGACAAAAGAATATAAAAACTAGTTATATTCTGATTCCCAAATAATACCTTGAAGAGAATAACAGCATAAGTTGAAACTGCAATCAACATACTGACAGGAATATAGCTCCTTCTAGTCTCCATTTATGAGACACATTATCACAAAACTATCTTGTTCTCCAAAGTTCAGAGCCAATGTAAATTTTTTTGCTGTGACTTTTGACATATAATTTGAGAATCATAAATTTGTCCTTTAGCCATTTCATCATCCAGCTAACCTACATGAAATATTAAAGGTCATTAGGAGAGATAACGGGGAGTTCAATTCCACAACAGTCATTTGAAAAATGTATCAAATTTAATCAAACTTCCATATATTAAGCGGTCTTTGACATTAACTTTCAAAATTGTCCCTGGGATGTGCTGGACACTAGTTAAATGATTCTGAAATACCTTTAAGACTAAGGAGACAAGGTTAGGATAGTGATGCAAAAGTCAAAACACTAAAACCCAGTTTTCATCTGTTCCCTGACTGTCTGCAAATGTCTTGTGTTCTGTAGTTCTTCTCATTAGTTGTATTACTACTTTGGATTATTAAACTGTCCCTTACTATGTGTGATTTTAAGGTTTACAGCACTAACAGACTTCTTAAAATCCTTTAAAATTTGTTCCTTACACCTACACCTAATCATTAAATATCTAAGTAACACTAATAAAACAGGGATTTTTAAAATAAGGCATCTGATAGTTCTCTTAAATAATTTTCTACCAGTAAATTTCTAAGTCAGATTTAAACAGTCACAGATTTACTGGATTTCATGTTGTGATTACGAGATTCTGAACATTTATGAGTTTAATTCTTCTTTTAGTTACCATAGAATGCAGTCTATTTAACTAAAATCAGCAGACCTAGTCTTCAATCAGATTTTAATTAGAGTTGCATCACCGCAGCTAGGTCAATAAATATTGTCACATTGATCAATTGTGATATTAAACTAGAACTGCACTGAACAAGCACATAAGGAATTGAGACAAAACACTCATTAATATGTATATATTCAACTCTTGAAGAAATCTAGGGGAAGCCAATGTGTAGAAAATTTGTATGGATCTGGCATTTTGTGTTTATTTAATTAAAATAGCATAAATGGGAGAAAAAAAGAAAAACAACCAACCGAAAAACAGCAAACAAGCAAAACCAAAAAACCAAACCAACAAAAAAACTCACAAACCCCAAACCAAAACAAACTCCCAAATCCTGAAATAGTATGTAGAGTCTATGTGATATGAAGGTCTGTGAGAGCACAAAAAACCCCTATTGTATACAATATTATCTTTCTTAGGACACAGAAAGATTGAGTGAGGCATTACCTACCTATCCTCTAAAGTGTTCATTGAAGTGACCTAGCTTTTATTATTGTCTTTTATATCTAGTTTGACTTGTGCAAAATGACTTGCCTGATTGAGACTGAATATTAATCTGAAGATTTTTCAAAAGCTATTTTATTCTATTCCAGGTGAAGAGGAAAAAGAAATTGCAAGCAATTTTTCCTTTTGAGTGGAAGATTTACTGAAAGTGAAAACTAAAATGACTAAAACTTGAAAATGTGATGAAGTTGCAAACAATTTGTCATTTTACACTGCAAATTTTCTTAAAAGAAAAAGCTTGCACATTCAAAGTATAAAACCTCCAATGAGCAGTCTACACCTCTGTGCTACCTGAAATAGAGATGTCTCATGATATGAGTACAATACTTAGATGTAATACTATTTATTATTTCAATTCTGTCCATTTTTATATCTGCTTTTTTAAAGAAAGACTGATTCTCGATTTTCTCTTTCCCTGAAAATGTGAAAAATGAGTTGCTAATGCATCCTATGAAGTTATCTTTTAAAAGTTTCAATAAAAGAACACAGGCAAGAAAAGTTACCTAAAGCATAGGGGGTTTATGGCTTGGGTTTATTTTAGTTTAAAAAAAAATTAAAAAATTGTAAGATTGACTCTACTTCTGTGTAGAACTCTGCTCTAAACACATTCCATATGGTAGAATCAATAGAAACATAGAGTAGCTTGGGTTGGAAGGGACCTTTAAAAATAATCTAGTCAGACTGATATGCTGTGGACAGGGACATCTTCCACTAGATCAGGTTTCTCAAAGCCTCATCCAACTGGACCTTGAACACCTCCAGGGATAGGGCATCTAAAAGTTCTCTGGGCAACCTGTTCCTGTGTTTCACCACCCCCATCATAGCAAATTTCTTCTTTATGTCTAATCTGAACCCACCCTCTTCTAGTGTAAAACCACTGTGCCATGTCCTGTCTCTACAGGCTGTGATAAAAAGACTCTCTCCATCTTGCTTATAAGCCTCCTTAATGCATTAAAAGCCTGCAATAAGGTATCCCCAGAGACTTCTCCACACTGAACAAGTCTCTCAGCTTTTCTTCATAGGAGAGGTGTTCCGGCCCTCTGATCACTTCCATGGTCTTCCTCTGGACCTGCACTAAAAGGTTCACAGAATCATAGAATGCCAGGTTGGAAGGGACCTCAAGGATCATCTACTCCAACCTTTCAAGATAGAAAAATACAGTTTAAATGAGATGGCTCAGCACCCTGTCAAACTGAGTCTTAAAACTGTCTAATGTAAGGGAATCCATTATTTCCCTTTGGGAGACTATTCCAATGTTTAATTGTTCTCATTGTAAAGAATTTTCTTCTGGGCTCCAATCGGAATCTCCCCAAGAGCAACTTGCAACCACTCCTCCTTGTTTTTTCCATATGATTCCTTGCAAAAAGAGAGTCTCCATCATCTTGATAGCCACCCTTTATGTACTGGTACATGGTGATAAGGTTTCCCCTAAGCCTTTTCTTCCTAAGGCTGAACAATCCCAGTTTTCTCA
>VYZX01012583.1:0-13540 GCA_013401335.1 Brachypteracias leptosomus
GGTTGCCGGCCGGGCCTGGCCCAGCAGCCGCCGATGGCGCTCGGCGCGGGGGACGGGCCTGGCCGGTGCTCCGCCGGAGGCGCCTTCGAGCGCACGGGGAGGACGAGGAAGCGGTGCGCGCCGCGCTACCGCCCCTCTCCTCCATGAATGGGGCGGCGGGGCCCCACCAAGCGCTTCCCTGCCGAGCTCCCCGCCTCGCCCGGCCCGCCACGCGCAGCGGGGGCCGCCGGCTTCCCCAGCCCCGAGACGATAAAATGGCCGCAGTGGGGCTGCGCCCGGTAATGCCTCGGGCTCTCCCGCTCCCTCCTTGATCGGCTCGGAGGCAGCAGCTTTGGGGAGGCGAGGATGGGGATCGGACTGCGCAAAATGAATGAACTTTGTGGAGTGCGGGGGCCCATTGCGCAGGTCTGGGGCCCGCCGGTCCCGCACCTCACTCACGACTGGGCAAAAGGCCACAAAGGTCGCAGAATTCTTACCAGTCATAAAACCCCTCTGGCCCGATCAAGGTATATCTAAATGCAAAACTTGGATTCTGTAAAACATACAGCGTTGAAAAGTCGACTACGCAGAAATTGCAAGTCATGGCCTCGTATATTTCACTTTTTAAAATTAAATTCTTTTTTAGTATGTAACGTTTTACATTTTAAAAAACTTTCTCGTGAAGCCTGAGTACCAAAACCATGCCTCCTTTAAAAACTGGAAGGTAAATTACGATGGTCTAGAGTTAGGGAAAACTAGGTACTCCTTTCTTGGACAGGTTCCTTCATCTGGAATTCTACTGACTCCACTTCTACTGCAGAATTGGGGAAATTTTATGTCTGATTTAAAGTACCTAGTTTCTAAAATGACTACTCCTGTAAAGTGAGCTTCCCAAAAGAATTTAAGAGTTTATAGATTCAAGTCCTGAATTAGGTAAGTTCAAGTACCTAGTGCATATGAAAATTAAAAGAAAGAAAAAATTGATTTAAGTCTTTTACATTTGTAATTTTTATTCCCAAATTTTCTGTATTGACACCAACCCATTTAAAAATAGTTTAAGTAGTCAGTTTTTGCACAAGCAAGAAATAAAAAGAAGCCAGGAAAGTGCAGAGCTCCCCTTTGCAGAAAAGTCACAAGAGGCATCAAACTGATCCCCAAATGCTACATCACACCACCAGAGCTAACGAGCAATTAGAAAGAATTCCAAAAGCTACAACAGAGCTGGCAAACCTACATATTGCAGTCTTCAAAATATCCTTGCAAAAAAGACTTGCTGAAAGAGGGATCACAAAATATTCTTGTTAGTAATGAAATTTACAGGAAACAACTGGGAAAAATTAGTGCAAGCTGATTATATGAAAATCAGAAGGCCACATGTTTAATAGAAACCTAATATTAAAAAAATGAACAAAACCAGAAAAAAGGAAATTTATAATCTAATTTTTTAAAAATGTCGTATCTCCGAAGGGCATTGCCATTAATCAAAAGCACTAATCCACAAAAGCAAGTTCCTATTGAGCATTCAGACCAGACTGGCTCAGGTCTAGCCAATTCTTCACAATTTTTTAAGAACTAAGGGTTATGAGTTATTCAAATAAATGTTTGATGCACAGTGTGCTTTTGTTGATCATGTTGAGGCATTGCATATAGCTTCGTAGTCTTATTTTTACTGCATTTTACTGAGGCACAGTATAGATTAAAATACCTTTTAAAGTAGAAATAACAAGGGAAGAAGTTATCAATATTCATCTAGATACATGGTTGATTTTAGACTTTTTGATTGATAATTTAACATCTACTTTTTTATGGAGAAGAGCTACCCCAAAATTACATCTCATTGCAGTGGATTTTTTTTATTTTATCTTGAAGGATGCAAGAGAATAGTAGGTAGTCACATCTCTTGTTCATTTATTTTTCATTAAGCTTTTATTACTAGTCTATTCTCAGCGTTAGAGTGTTATTTTTCATTTGAGAAGTGTTTGTGAGGGAATACAATACTGATGGCACTCAAGCCTTACAGAAATCTTTTCATCATCCTCTTAACTTTGCTTAGAACTGGAGGATTTTCTTCGTATAGAAGAAGTAGCTGAATGATCAATGAGAAAGAGAAAATTAGCATTTGCCTTCCTCCTGGGGTAAATCATACAGAATTTACTGAGTTTTCTTTCTCAGGTGAAATGCTAATTGTTTCACAGAGTCAGAGCCCAGCGACAAAATGCATCAGGCCTTTACCTCCTGGCCTCTAGCAGCCGCTAAACTATTTGACTAGTCCCACTATATGTAGCTGATAATCACAGAACACAATCTAAATCCTGAATTTACAAACACTTGCATGTGCACTGCTCTGTTCTCAGAGAATTGGGTAGAGTGGAAAGCTGATTACTTCAGTAGACAGTAATGAAGAATTTTTGTTTCACATCTTTTTTCTGATTCTTTCAAAATACTTCTTGTTTCTACTCTGTTTCTTAAGGTTAGCCAACAAGAAGTGGGTGGTTACTCCACAGAAACAGTATTTCCTTACTTAAGGATTAAAATGGATTTGAGATTGCGGTTTTGCAGCTTCTGTAGCTGTGCCGGTGTGCATTACTTAATTTTCTTTACTGATACATAAATAGCCTGTAGAAGTTTAAGTGAATTTATAGGCAACTTGAATAATTTTTTGTTATTTACAATCCATTATTCCATTCTATAGACTTTAAATCAATGCTTTTTAACAGTTCCACCTTTCAGAAAATAACGGGTATGGGCTGAATTATTTTTCACCATTTTCCACTGTTGTTCTAGAACTCTTCTTGAATGTATTAATGATTAATGCTGGTTTACTGCAACTGTCATAAACATTTTGAAAATAAACCCCCCATTATTCATTGTTGTGGCTGTTGCTTAACTTTCTGCTACACTGTCTTGGTCATTATTGTATTATAACCATCCAAAAAGAAACATTTTCATTAAATCTGCAAGTTCTCTTGTTGGACAGTGAGATCAAGCAACTGTATTGGGCTCAAAAATTTGTGACTCATTAAGCATCAAAGAGAGATTTATAGGTAAAAAAGGGTGATTGAGAGATTTGTTAGCCACAACTTAGCATTAGATACTACTTTTGGAAATAGACCTTTCTTTTTGCAGAGTCTGAGGTCCACCTGGAAGGCCATTTTTTCTAGAAGAAAAAAATAACAGGATTTGATGCACAGCCCAGAACCATTACATCAGTGACCTCTCCTAAGTAGAATAATAATTATGATAGTGAGAAAAAGTAAAACTTTTATGAAAGAGGATGATTTTAAATGTATGCATGGATTCATACTAAAGAAGAAGTTACCAATTACAAATCAAATACAAAATATTCCATGTGAAAAATATGGGATAATCTTCTATATTTTTAATTATTCCTTAGTAGTGTATATTGGGTAATTATTTGATGACAAATTTTAGAGCAAAGATTGATCTTTTACTAAAGAAAAGCAAAACTGTTTATAGTAGTTTTGGAAGTGTTAAAAGAGGAGTGAGCACATAAAAAGCTGAAGAATACATCAGGTCTGAGATATTTAGAATATTGTATATTCAAAATGTATAAAGAGGTATTTCAGTATATTTTGATGTACTTCATCATATTTGCTGTAAGTTTCCTGAACCAACTCTGTTGTTAATCTGAAGTAAACTTTTTCCTTTCTCTAATATTTTCATGGTGATACTCTAATGGAAATATGTTTTTGCATACAGACTGATGAAATAGATTTATGGATTGCAATCCAAGATTTATGATTAGGCAACAATATAATTTTGTTGTTTGTCTTTCAGCATAACCCTTTCATCATTTTACTAATAAGAGCAGAATTTCTAACTGATTTAAAGGAGGAAAAATAGAAAATGTTGCATTTGTCAACATAAATAATATGGCATAATCACAATAGTCTTTCATCTACTAAAGAAAAGAATAGAATGAACACATCTACAGCATGAAATATTAAAATCAAAGACTACATAATCAGGAAAATAAAATAATGTAAATCTTTACCCCAATAGAAATAGAATAAAAGCACAGCAAGACCCAGACTGTTATTTAAGGCATGTCAGGCATCCAAAAACATCCAGCATACAAAACATACTATGCATATACACACGGGTCAGACCCTGTCTCTAACATCTTGCTTTTCAGATCAGTGGGAAATATGCCTAAATCAACTTTTAAAGTATTTTTAAACACATTTAATAGATATTGAAACTTTTTTTTTGTATGAAGGCAATCTCACAATCACACATGCAAAGAAATACATGTTCTTAATTAACAGCTAGCAGAACTTTCAAGTGGTCTTTCCTTATAATGGTCTCACACCCATCAGAGATGGAAACTCCATTTTGTAGCCAAAATCCTTGGAGATACTATGTCAATAATCATTAGCCTCGAGATCTTTGTGTTAGTAGAAATGTCCAATTTAAACAAATGTGTAAAATAAACAAGATATCTAGCTGAAATTGTTTCAGCAGGGTCACACACCTTAGAGGAGGATCACCTTTCTCCTGCCTGTTTCATTAGATGCCTGTTTGTCTAGAGCTTTACAAATACTTAGGCTTCAGAGCAATTAAGGCCATCTTTTAGCAAAAGTTACTATGTGTTTTATGTAGGAAACTTCTGTATATATCCAAGTCATGTTTATAAAAATAAACCACAGCAAGGGCACATCAAATGGCAAACATTAACCTGTACACATACAAGCAAAAATGCATACTAAAGCAAAGATAAGGTTGGGTTTGCATACAAGGGATTGTATCATAATCATAATGAAAGCAGAGGCAAAAAATCACTACGTCCTACCTATAGTCAGTGTGTATGACTCCCCTACTGCTTGTGCTGCTGGCTAAGACACTGGGTTTGTCTCTTAGAAATTCCCCTTCTAATTAGAAGAACTTCTGAAATCCATTTCTCCATGTATGAAGGAGATCAGGGATCTGCACTATGATGAGGAATGTACTGATGTCTGTGTACTTTAGTGGTTAAGTTCAGTGGTGTACTCAGTCTCACCTGTGAAGTGGTACCAGTAGAAGCATGTGTAGGAATAACTGTACTACAGAGAATAGAATCCACGTAGTACAGGATTTGAAATATGTAGAGGGATCATACCATTTGTCCTTCTGCATAGAGTTAAGTTGTAAAGATTTAAAAAATCACTGGCATCTGCCCCTAAAAATCTCATCTTAAGATTGATCTTCAGTCTCCACAGATAGTGTATTAGAAAGATGGTGTTGGTGCTTTTTTTTTATATTAATCTAAATAATCTTCTTTACAAACAAGTTTCTTCTTCTACCTCAGTTAGACTTCACTGTACTTTTTTGAGTAACTTCCCTATACTGGAGATTGCTGTTGTGTTTCTCTATTTTCTCTTCTATGGTTCCTTAAGTCTTCCTTCATTTATTACTTTTAATCTCTCTGGAGTCTCTTTAACATGTCTGTATTTTAAAGTGGGGCATTCAAAACAGAATGCAGTACTAATATAGGTCTCTCCAAAGCTGAATAAAGCAGAATGACTGTCTTCCGCTTCTGACATACTGCTATTCCCTTTAATATATCCTAACATATTTTTCAATAAAACCAGTTAGATCATGGTCAGTCTCTAATCCAATATAAATCCCAGGTCCTTTTCTGTGTGGTTGTTCCCTAGCCAGCTATATGTCATTTTGGATTAGTTCATTTGATTTCTTCTTCTAATATATATATGATTTTCTACTTGCCTTCACTGCATATCATTTTGCTGGTTTTAGAAAAATTCTTTTAATTGTTCTAGATCACTTTGAACTCTAATCCTGTCCTTAACCTAACCACCTATTAGAAGCTTGCAACACTTGTGGTCTAGCAGTGAAAATAATAGTAGAATTAGAGCAAGGATAAACCTGTGTAGGATCAAGTGCCTCTCTCAGACTGCCAGTGAAACACAGAGTGTGCATTTTTTCAGCCTGTGTCCTGATTCAGTTTCAAGAAGTCATACAGGACAGTGGTGAATGTCCGACTAGAGTCATTATCACCTGCATTCTCTCCCTATTAACCTGCATGCCAACTATTCCAATGAATATGGACAAAACTGTAGGGTGATATCAGAGCTTTACAGTGATTCGCAGGAGTCTGGTATACAAGTCCCAGAGATGTGTAAGGCGACCTTTGTATCTGTGTAGAAGTCCATAGTTCATTGCTCTTCTCAGCCTTTTTTCTCTTTTCCACAAGATAAAGAATGTCATTCTGAGACATTATTTCCTCTGTTAGAAGAATGCAGATGCCCACTGCGATTCTTGAAGATCTCTTTTACAGTCTTTAATGGGGGAATATCCCAACACGACTGGTCCCCATGAAATAATCAGTTATACACATAGTAATTGTCAAATGGAGGAATGTGTGGGCCTTTGGAAGGCTCAAGACAAGATGAAGTTTCCTCCAGAATTTTAGGGATAACCAAACTAGCCCCTATGTAATCCCTATGAAATAAGAGGCAAGAAATATTCATGGAGTGGGGCTTTGGCCCTGATGGAGTCTGCAGAGAACTTTGATTGTGTAAACAATATAAGCACTGAGACAGGGAAGGTCAAAGAAATGAGAGTTGTCTTATGCGCTCACAGTTAAACTGTATAAGGGAGGGAATGTTCTAACTCAGTGATTTGTGAGTTCTGCAGTATTTGTTAACAAGCTGTCTCAGTTTATAAAGTGACCTATCACAAGCATTTGTTTTAACTTTATAGATTCTCCAAGTCTTTATGCTCTTTAATAAATGACAGTGTCAGCCATTATGTATCTGTCTTTGATTCATTCCAGGTGTAAATAGTCCTTATCATTAGCTGCATGTATAAAAATGAGAAGAATCTGGTTGTCATTGGTGTATTATTCCTAATGGGTACCATCAGGTCATGCTCTTCTTCAAGTAGTTACATATAGCTTCAAGTAGGAGGCCAATACGCTAGCAGACGGTGGGGTCAGGGAATAGCTGCTACCACTCTGAGTCCTGTCAGAAGTTGTTGGAGCCCCTATAAGAACATACTCATGTCACATGAAAAATACCTCTAGTATAATTGTTGATTTTGTCAAAAACTAAGGAGATGTTAGCTACTATGAGCATAACTGGTATGTGCTTGGCCTGCAGATTTTTACAGTAGTGGACTACACTGGTTTTGGGATTTCACTCTTTTTTTCTGCTAAGAATTCTTGACAGTCACTTTGGTAGTTATTTGTCTTTTCTGGAAGCATGAGATCCACAGCAGTTTGTAAGCATATTGTGAACATATGTAAGCATATTACTCAGACTATTTAGTGCTCAGAAGAAAGATACTGTTCCTTTTAACATTATGAAGACATTAATCCCTGTTTCTTTTTCAGAAAACCTTGTAACTTGTGGCTAAATTTGCTTACCTTAATATATCAAATTCTGTAAATTTACATAAAATGTACCCAGATCAGAAGCACTGTTTTCTTTATTTTTAAACAAAATAAACATATGAAAACTAATCAGTTTTCTGTCAGTTTGAAGGCATATGTACTTTGACTGAGGATTTATGGTTGCTAAAACAATGTGAGATTTTAGCAGACTGTTTAAATGACTGTTACCATATGAGGACATTGAAAGTGGAGCTGACCTATTAATAATGTCTGTCCTGTTTGCTGCCTTGTAGTATAGAAGCTAAATGTATTATTTTTCAGCACAGAAGAGTTTTAAAGTGCTGTGTCAGTTTTCATCATAAAAACTCCAGACTCTACCACCCATAAGGATGAATAAAGATTGTAATCATTCTGTTGAAAATACAGCAAATGAAATATAGTCTTCTTAAGAATAGATAATATAATTTAAAGAAAGGAAAACTAAATCTTATTCATTACCCATAAATAATTTTCCAAGAGAAAAATCATCGAATGACACTTGAAATGTATTGGGAAGAAATTCATTGCTGGAAAATGTTTCCTTTCTTGTATGAAACTTTCATACATTTGAAGAGGCCTTAGAACAATGTATGTACTATCCATGTTAAACTATGTTACAATGTTTCTACGGTTTGTAATTTGTAGGATCTGATTAATAATGTTTTCATAATTTGAGGATATTTTATGTTCTGTTCTGTTTATTTAGTAGCTGCCTGAAGGCTACCATTTTCCCCTCCTCCCCAGACAGACTCAACCTCATTTTCATAGTCTCTTTATCCGCTTCTCCCTGTAGCTCCTGCACTAAATGTAATCCTTCAACTTCCTGTCTGCCATTGCTCAAGTTTTTCCCTTCCCTCGGCCTTCCCTAAAATCTTTCTCTGCCCCTTTCCTTTCATGCACTTTCTGTTTTCGACTTATTTCCACCTACTCTCTCAGTACCAAAATCCCTCCTGTCCTTCCAACAGAGACTTCTCCAACCCTTTTGTCCAACACCTGCCAGCCCATTCCTGCATTTTGTTGTGATTCCCTCCCACTGCTGTTTCTGCTGTATTAGGTTGTTAGGAACCAGGATCCATACGCAATAACTGAAGATAGTGATAGCTGAAATTTAGTTAGATGAATAAAAATAAAATCTTGTTCCTATTTCTTACATATATTTTCTTCAGTGTCATAATTCAGTTTAGTAATAAAACATATTCTTCTCTTCTTGTATCAGCTAACACATGTCAATTTGTTTTTAAAAATGTGGCATACATACATGTAAGACTGAAACAGCAATCCAACAAATTTCATACTCAGTGCAAATAACCCCAACAAAAACGTAATTAATACAACACAATGTTTGAGATTTTAAGCCAACAAAAGCCAGACCATTTAGAGCTAAGGTTCCCATAGCAACCTTACTATCTCCTCCTGAGTCTGTGTGATAGGGTCTTTTTTTACATGACCACATATTGCTAGAGAATGTGTTGTATTATTCCATAAATAGAACATCAATTTAATAGGTGAGTTAACTACACAAGGACTTACAAAATTATATATATGTGTTCAAAGGAATTAAATCAGTGTGCCTTGTAGAGGTACTGTATGTATATAAATACTAGAAGAAATTTGCATATAAGCTTCAACATAAGTTACAACATCATTAGCATAAGTCCTGCCTGCAAATGAATTTTTGGCATGTTTTTAGTTTCCCAATTATCTATTTCCCTGTATGTATAGAAAATAGAAAGGTTAAATAATTATGGGAGAAAAACTGTTTGTGTTTCTTAAAAAATAACGTACAGAGACTCTTCAATTTTAAATGATTGTTTTCCCAAGTAGGCAGCTACATAAAAGCATATGGGAACTTGGAAGAGGCAGACTTTGAGCCCTGAAATCATCCCATTTAACTGAAAGCACTTAAATGAAGGGGCCACAGTTATATACACCTTGTCATTTCTCTACAACTTAGGGAGGAAGAAGAGCATCTCCAGAGCATGATTCAGTCCTCCTGAGATGTGCTTTGCCTTCTGCGTATCTTACTCTACTGACTATACAGCAGGTCTGGAGAAACTAGTCAAGATTCCTTCCTAGCCTAATTAATTGCTTAAAGTAGGATAAATCCAAGCTGTATTGTCCAAGAAAAAGGAATAGCATTTTCAGACATTTCTGAGTACTTAATGTGTCTTATGGGTTAGATGCAGGAGTCTCCCCAGACTACAGTAATATCAGTGTCTAAAACTATGACTTCATGTTCACTTAACAATACGAATTTGCTCTGCATTAGACAACACAGGCCATCTCTTTTGAGTAGATATAGAACAGTACTGTGATTGTTCTGGATTTACACTCACTGCAGAAAGACAAATTATACTTTATTTGACCTAATATTAAAATGAAGCAGACAATAATAGCTGATTTATATATAAAAATGTACTTCATTTGTGTGTATGTGTTTGAATCAGTAGAATGAGTTAACTTTGGTTCAGCATTTTACATTCTTCAGCTGTGACATTTTTCATACAGAACTGTCTCAGAGAACCTAGGAATATATCTTTACAGGCATTGGATAAGGTACCTCAGCATCCAGCTCATGAGTTTTGATATCTACTTCTGAATGCTGGGTTAAGCACTGCATCTCAAGAGTAATCAAACCCTAAGTTTTTCTTGGATTTAGATCAAGGTAACAAAGTTGAGATCCCTGGTAATATATCTGTACCCTTGAAATGTATGTTTGGAATTGGAAGTGTTTTATATGACACTGATACAAAACTCTAGCAAACCAGATGACAGTTAATTTGAAGAGGATTTTTTAAAAAGAGTAGTATGATGAAAAAAAACAAAGAATAATATTGAAATAAATAATCCCTACACAAAAAAGAGAGATGTCATCTGTTTCCTCAGTTGGGCTGCAGGATACATTTTGCGTATTCAGTTTCATTGTAAAAAAGACCTACAGAGAAGACCTGGTTAATGTTCTGACAGTTGTTAGAAGCTAAGCAGGTGGATACTGATGACGTTCAACCATTGTTAACTCTGAAGAGGTCTAACGCTCAAATAAAAGTGGGCAGCAGTCTGAAGTATTGAACAGTTGCCCAGGGAAATAATAATGAACTGTTCAACTAATATCCTCTTTCTCACAGGGATGTTATAAAAGAAGTAATGATATTGTGCTATGCTGGATTAAATATTGTTGGTACTAGCACATTTAATTGTAAACCATCATTTAAGATAGTAGTGAGAGAAAGTTAAGATGTTTTTTCACCCAAACAAAAAGTAAATTCATAAGATCCTAGGGATCTGAATGGTCTGAATGAAAAGCTTTTAGCTAGATACAGTTCAGGAAGACAAAGTGGGGAAATAGCTCAGGTGAAAATACATAAACAACAAATAGAAACTTAATGGGAAAAAAATCTTGAGGAGCATGAGTGTGTGATGATTGTTAGAAGTCAGGGCTTATTTGTCAGAGCACAGGCTGAGATGATTTCTTATGCTATGAACAGAGGAATTGAAAGCTATCTAAATCTATACCTAGGAAAGTAGAGCCTTTCAAA
Source organism: Brachypteracias leptosomus (assembly GCA_013401335.1). Lineage (NCBI taxonomy): Eukaryota > Metazoa > Chordata > Aves > Coraciiformes > Brachypteraciidae > Brachypteracias > Brachypteracias leptosomus. The sequence continues at coordinate 10,909 of VYZX01012583.1, forward strand.
TTCTCTTAACTAAACGTTGTAACAACAAGGATATTTGTCCTCCTTACCAATTTGTCATCTTAGTTGAAATAGTTCAAAGCATTCTCTATAGTGGGGCAATATACCTTTAACCTACGTTACAAAGTACACATGCAACAGCCTATTATTTCCTTTTCTAAGATAGGAATAACCACAGCTTCTCACTCACTAGGAGAGCAGCACCTGACCATCAACATCACTGGCGTGTGAGGAATACCATATGCTTGAACTAACTGTACCTGAGAGAAGAACTTAATTGGCACTGAGGGTCTGAGGCAAAAAGTTCTGTTTTCTTTTCAAGTTTTAGGTTGGTGTGATGCATTTGTGTCCAGCAGGGTTTTGGTAGCAAGGGAGGGTGCTACTGGCATGGCTTCTGTAAGGAGCTTCAAGAAGCTCCCCCAGCCCCAAGTCAGACCCACCTCTGGCCAAGGCTGAGCCAATCAGAGCTTCTGTGATAACATATTTAAGAGAGGAAAAACCTGTTGGGGGGGTCTTTTGTTTGGGACAGGAGTAGGACATGAGAGAGAAAACCAGTAGTTACCCAGGTCAGTGAGGAAGGAGGCAAGGGAGGCATGCCAGAGCAGCCCTTAAAGATCAATGGTGGAGCAGCATCCCACCTGCAGCCTGTGGTGAAGGACCCCATGCTGGAGCAGGGGACCCTGCCTGAAGAAGTCTGTGACTCTGGGGGAAGTACACACCGGAGCAGTCTGTCACTAGGAAGATTTCAGCCTGTGGAAGGGACCAAAGTTAGTTAAAGAAGTTTGTGGAGGACTGTCCCTCATGGAAGGGATGCCACGTTGCAGCAGAGGAAGAGTGTGAGTTTTCCCCTGGAGGGGGAAAGGGCAGCAGAAACTATATGAGGCAGATTGACCACAACCCTGACTCCCTGCCCCCTGCACCACTGGGTGGGAGGAGGTAGAGAACTGGGAGCAGAGCTGAGCCCAGAAGAGAGCAGGGGTGGGGGGAAGGTGTTTTTGAGATTTAGTTATTTTTCTCACTGTCCTACTCTGATTCAATTGTTAAATTGGTGGTGGCTTTGTTGTTTAAATTAAATTGATTTTATTCCCCCTAGCTGAGTCTGTCTTTTGCCCGTAACCATAATTGGTGAGTGAGCCTTCCCTATCCTTTCCCTCGACCCTTGAGCCTTTTGTTGTATTTTCTCCTTCCCAACCCATCAGAGGGGGTAGGAGTGTCTGAACAACTGCATGGTGTTTAATGCCGTCTGGGTGGTTTTAAACCATGAGAGTTGGTTATTTTTTTACACTTCTTCACACATGGTTACTTACGAGTCTTGTAGCAATTGCCTGGAGGAAGTGGATCTTTAAACAGGACAGCAAAACATCTTTCCTGCATTTCCTGCAAGTCTGGAGGAAAAGGAGAAGGTTTGACGTGTGGGAAGAATGAAAAAGTTGTGTCTGGTCCAGAAACAACAGTCACCTGTTGGAGGAGCCTTCTGGTGAGGTTTTCTGAGGTAGCTCCTGACCAGCTCCCTCCTTCGGAGCTGTCAGGGAAGGCTGCGGGCACTGGGGAGAAACTGTCAGGGGCAGCTTCTCTGGCCATTGCACAGGCATGCCCAATGGTCGCCCCAACAGTCGCTCCAACAGCTGCCCCAGCACCCACTGGCCTTCCCGCCGGCCCAGCCCAGGCTGTGGGGCCCGAGGGCTGTTTGCTGTGTGCACGCATGGCCCCACTTCACATAGTAAATGGTAGTAGCGGAGCTGTCCCTCAAAAAAGGGCTTCTGGCATCACTCTCTTCTCTGTCTGTCTTCTTGTTTTTGCTGGTCACGAAAAAAGGGGGAGGAAACATCTTTGGCAGAGTGTAAAAATGTATTCGCATCTATGTAATGAAACCTGGGGTTAAAGCTACAGTAAATATAGACACTGTGTTACTGGTTACTGTGATATCCTAAGAAAGCAATTTACAAATCTAGTGAACATAAACATTATTTTCAACTGCAAAACTCACAAGCCTTTTATTTTCTTATAGGCAGTGGGTCAAACCATTGTTATTTTGCTCAAGCTCTTTGTTACGAACTTCATAAACATCTACATTTTTCCACCGTTATTCATCATGTACAATATTTGTAAGCGTGCTGGTCATAGTGATATACATCAGGCAATGAATTTTCCCAATTAGCAAAACTGTAACAAAGTAAAAGAGTTACCATGGCCTTGTGAAACATGATCTGTTGGTGAGAAGGAGCAAAGAGATAGCAAAACATTAGTTTTTATCAATAAACTGTGAAAAGCTAGCAACTAGGCCTTTGAAAAAGACTTCAAAAAGACTGATAAAAAGGAAAGATCCTTCTCAAAAGGTGCTGAGAACTGATGAACTGCTGAAAGAAACATGAAGTCAGTGAAAATGTGCAGTAGCTAAGGGAAAGGTAAAGGTGGCAGGGAGACATTGTGACCACCGACTCATGGACCACCTACCCAAATTATACCACCACGACAAAAGAACAAAGGACAGAGCATGCACAGTGATTTTCATAGCAAGTGAGGACATTTGAACCAGTCATGTAGGTGAATAACAATGCAGATGTGTTAAAAAGCAGAATAATTAGAACTTTGTGTATAAATAACTGGTGATACAGGATGTTGGTGTGCCAGCTTT
>VYZX01012584.1:0-16273 GCA_013401335.1 Brachypteracias leptosomus
AACATTCTATGATTCTATAAGAATGTTAGGGTCTATCACCAAGGTATCCTCAAAGCTGAGTCCATATTCCAGACTTGATTGTTGTCAGTGATAGATGAATCTGTATTGTAAGGAAGACCATGTAAGAATGCAAGTGAATGTAGAATTTGTCAGCCTCGTCATGGAGAAGATCTGTGCAATGCTGTATCATCTTCGGGTTCCTAGAATCAAAAGACATGAGATTTATTTTTTTTTTTTACACTTGCTGTTACTTTTTTTCTGGGCTATTAATAAATAGTTTACCGGTCTTGAAAGGGTTTGTTCCCTGCTTGTTGTGATCCAGTACAAGACAAGGATAGTCAGGAGACTTGTATATTTACAGAAGTAAACTCTTGAAGCAAGCTAAAATGTGAATTTAGATATATCCATAAAATAGCCAAAAAATAAGCTGTTCAGGAAAACACAGTAGGATTTACATTTGCATAGTAGATCTTGCAGTTTCACTTCGTGAGATTGAAGCTTTGGTCTTTGGGTTGGGGAGGGTCTGTTGTTTTTTTCCTACACAAATATATTCAGTTTTCTTCTCAAATCAGGACTCAATTAGCTGGAGGCTCTCCAGTGTTCAGAGGGCTCAATGAAGTTTTGAAAATTGCCTACTGAAAAGTGGTAAGAAGAGATTTCCAAGGAAAGTATATCCATATACTTTAACATCCATAGTATGTCCATATATCCATAACTTCCTTTCTGAGAGACTGTTTTTCATGAAGGAGTGAACTTTGTTGTAAGACTAAGAGCAACTCTCTCCAAAAAGTGAATGATCAAGGTAAAAAGTGTTTTGTATAATACAAAAAGAATTTTAACTACAAACTAAATCTGATAATTGTTCGGATTCTTCATTCAAGAAGACGTGTGTTTGAAGACACAGTGATGCTTTTTGGGACAAGCTTCGCTGTACTGTAAAGCAATGAGAGTGCAGCGACCAGCTGCAATGTGGAGGTGGTCTCAACTATGTCCTCACTATTCAGATAGAATCTACTACTTATAGATTCTTGAATTTCTTGTGTCAGTTTTGGGATTCTATTCCTCCTGAAACTTATCCAGATGAGGCTGAAAGAAGATCACAGCACTCAACAAAAGTAATGTGGAGAGTGGTGCTGGGTACTACTCTTTCTGTTTACTATGCTTTTATGTTTGGTAGTCATAGTTTCAGCACATTGCCAGGGCAGAATCTTAAAATGATTTATCTGGTTTTCATTCCAAATGAATTTTGTGGTTTAGGGGTATTTTATGACCGCTATTTTATATACAGGTAAAAATTGTTTACTTTTCTTAGCTCCAGTCAAGACTTTTGATCTGACAAAGACAAGCATTCAACATGGCTTTCAACATATATATTTGGTATGTAAAATTTTGCAAGTCATTCTTTGTGTTCAGATGTGTTTTTCTTTTCCCTGATTTTGAAATCCAGTGTTTCTTAACCATAGAATTAAACTGCCCCTTCAGGAATGCACTAGATTTGTGAGTCAGTAGTGGAAAGCAGTAACACTGTAATTGAGTTGTATAATTTCAGCAAAAGGAGTTGGCTATTGCTCTGCGGAGTTTTGTGCGTCACCTGGGAAAGCACGTTCTTATTAGTGTTTTGCAGGTAAACAAATATCATCAGGGCTTCTTTGATATGGGTATTGGTCTTGTCATCTGAAGAGCAGTTGCCCAAAGGAAGAAAGGGAGAAACTTAAGACTTCACTCCGCAATACGTGGAATTCTTTATATATTCCTCAGCCCCTAGTCTTTCAAAAGTGATTTTTTTTTTTTTTTTTCCCCCCCCCTGACAGGTCAAGCTGAGGTCACTCTTCACTTTCTTCAAGGACATATTTTTCAATTGTGTAAACAAGTGGTACACAGCAACAAGCGAAACATAGCTCAAACTACTGAGGCCGTATGTGTGCTCCAGCAGCAAAGAATTTGTCCAGGAAGGATACTCAGGCCTTAATTACCTCTTGGAACTAACTTGATGCCTTAAAATCATTAGGTGATTAAACAATTAATGAACTTAAGCTGTGCCTTCAGTTCAACTTGACCGGTAATAAGTTCATTAAGTTATTCATTACAAAATATTAAATTCTGAACAGTAGCTTTCAGCTACACTGCAAAAAATTGATTATTAATCTAAATTACCGTAAATGCATATTATTCCTTTCTTCCTTTGCCAGTACAGTATAATGACTACACGCACCAGGCACACAGTATATTCATGTTCTGTCTCATGCTTCAGCATACGGTGTTTTTAAATTTGCTACTCAACCACTGTTCTGCTGTCCAGTCACTTCCTGTTGGCCTGCAAAACACAGCCTTACAAGCAGATGATCATCTTTCATCTGGAAAGATGTGTTCAGAGAAGTCAGGCTGTTTTGATTTTGGGTCTTTTGCTACCTTATCGATCATCTCTTTCTCACTCCTTGTTTCCTAATTATAGCTATTAATGTCATCTTACCAGCTGACTCCAGGCAAGCATTAGAAACACTTTATTTCAAAAGCAAGCAATGTGTTGGCTATGAAGAGCAAAGCTGAGGATATTAATGTGTTAAGTTATACCTGATTGTGTTAGGTTATATCTGATTTTAATAATTTACTTCTCCATAGTGTCTTCTGAGTTAACATCAACTCAATCTGTGATGACTTTAGGCAGATAGCAGCATTCTCATGTTAAGATCTTGCAAGTACATGAAGTGGCCCATGCTATACAGGTTGCTGCCTTTTTCCTGTCTCAAAAATGGCAGTCAACTTTGTTGCAAAATAGTTGTACTGTGTCCAGCTGGGATGTAGTTAATGCTCTTCATGGCACTGTATGGTACTGTGTTTTGGATGCACAGCTAAAACAACATTGATGATAATGTTTTGTCTAATGCTGAACGATTCTTGCACAGCAAAGCCTTTTCTGTTTCTTGCTGACCCCTCACAGTGAGTAGGGGAAGGTGGGAAGAAGATTAGGAGGGGATACAGATTGGATAGCTTAATCAAATTGACCAGAGGGGTATTTCATACCATATGACATTATACTGGGCAATAAAATCTGGAGGTAGAGGAAGAAGTGGTGGGGGGGAGGGAGGTTTAACTTCCGTGGTGATTGTTTGATTGTTGCTCAAAGACTGTCTGGGCATTAGTCTGCTTGTGGAAGGTAGTGAGTGATTTCCTTTGAGTCACCTGCTGGTTTGGGGGTGAGGTGTCCCTCTTTACCTGTTAAGCTGTCTTTGTTTGATCCACAGGTTTCCTTGCTTTGTTCTACTTATTCTCTCCCATGTCCCATTGGAGGTGGGGAAGTGAGTGTATGGGCATTTGCCTTCTGACAAGGGTCATCCCGCTGTGTAGTTATAAATAATTTGCAGACCTACAGTGAGAAGCAATATTTCTATCCAGACACCTGTTTTGTGTGCAACTTTTTAATTTTAAACCATCAATTTACTGAGTTTATTGTGAGACTCTCAACTTCTCAGGACAAGGAATGGTCTATCTTGTGATCCTTGTTAAATGGACTTTTTTTAAAGCTTGGTAAAATGAGTGAAAGACTTCTTGTGTTAATCCCACTTTATTTTCCCACAATTAATTTAGGGCAAAGGCTCAGATACACTGTCCCTCTGCCTTTTAAGGAAACAGTCCATCCCCTAAATCAAATTTCTCCTTTTTCCAACATGGATAGGATTTTGGTTAAATAATTTAGTTCATAATCTTATGCAGTTTTTTGAGAAGCTTTCAAAGACCTTGTCACTAAAATCAAGTCTTCTGTACTTTTCTTTCTCGTATATTTAGCTACAGGTGGGCCAGATCATCATCTGCTGCTATCATCAGTTTTTCAAATATTCTATCATTTCCAGAGATGGTTTCTGTTCAGCTGTCTGACCACTTGCTGTCTCTTGACAAGATGCTGTCAGGTTTTGCCGTCCTTTGTTTTTGTAAAAGTTCTGGTAATCCTCCAACCACTTTTTCAGAAAGTCATTTTCTCAGATCAACAAGAAAGCCTTTGGAGTATGGGAGTGTTTGTCCCTGATATCTTCAGTAATTTTAGTGTCTTTGTTAATCTCTGCTGTAATACTGGAAAAATTGGGAGTTTTCTTTGGTTTTTGTTAGTTTTGTTGGGATATTCTTCTAGGTAATTCTTTCTGTGTCTTACCCACTTTCTTGACTTTTTGCAGTGTCTGTCATGTGTCTGCATGATAGTATATGACTAGTTGATAGCATCTGTTTGCTGTTGCTGTTTTGCTTTAACTTTGGGTGGAGAATGGGTGTGAAATATAGGGCTTCTTCGATAACTCCCTAGTGCACCTCAGATGTCTGCCGTTTAGAATTCATTCTTGGGCTAAATCCCACAACATTTTATTTCCATATTCTTCTAAACCTACTGCTGTCTCCACATCATATCTTCATAGTTCATCTTTCTCACAGAGCTTATAGAGGAGAGACTGGTAGCTCATAGATTGGGAGTCCCAAGTTGACATTGAGGTATTCCTTGCTGCTGCTGTTCCTGTTTCATGGCAAAGGGAATCCTGATCTTGCATATATCTTTCAGCACAGTGCAGGTCCATGTCTAGCTCAGTTTGTGCTGGAGACATATATTGTGTACACCTACACATCTCAAGTTTTCACAAATCTGTAGCAGTCAATTAGCCTGCTTATTTTCTTGCTCATGGCTCTTTCCATTTGGAGGTGGGTTTAATCAGTGCTGCCTACTTCATTGCAGTGTCTGGTTCCTGAACAAATGCTGGTGCTGTTCAACTGCTTTTTAATTCTTGATTAGGATTAATCCTTTCCCTGAGAACCAGTTGGTGAGGCTCATGTGTTGGTTTTTAAAGTAGGTTGTATTTGTTATTGAGCCAGTTACACTGGAATAAAATCATAGAATCATTTTGGTTGGAAAACACCTTTAAGATTATGGAATCCAATCATTAATTTAATACTGCCAAGCACACCATGTCCCAAAACACCTCATCTACACATCTTTTAAATACCTCCAGGGATGGTGAGACAGCCACTTCCCTGGACAATCTGTTGCAGTGTTTGACAACACTTTCTATGAAGAAGTTTTTCCTAACAGTCAAGCTAAACTTCCCCTGGCAGAACTTGAGACCATTTCCTCTTGTCTTATTGCTTGTTACTTAGAAGAAAAGACTGAAACCCACCTCACTACAACTTCCAAATAATTTGGCACTTTTCTGGTCCTGTTGCTTGGGATTGTGCCACCGTCTCTGTCAGATACTGTGTCACCCAGGAATGTGAGCCTTGGCCATCTAATATCTTTCTGAGCATTTTCTTGTCCATATGACCTTGCAATAGTACCCTACTGTATTTTGGCTGGAGTTTTCTGGAGCAATCTCTCTAGCATGTTATCTCTGTATTGGGCACCAGCAGTCTGAGGACAGCTTTGGATATCCTGATCAAGGAAGCCTAACAGATGCAAGTCACCCTTATCTACTGTAGCTCTGAGGTCACACCAAGCCCTGCAGATCTCCTTGAGCGCTGCTCTATTTCATGAAATCATAGAATGCTTTGGGTTGAAAGGGAACTTTAGAGATAATCTAGTTCAATTTCCATGCATTGAACAGGGACATCTTTAACTAGATTGGGTTGCTCAGATCCCTGCTCAACCTCTCCTTGAATGTTTCCAGCAATGGGGCATCTACCACCTCTCTGGGCAAATGGTTCCAGTGTTTCACTACCTTCATTGTAAAAAATTTCTTTCTTATATCTAGTCTGATTCTATCCTCTTCTGGTTTAAAATTGTTACCTCTTGTCCTGTCACAACAGGCCTTGCTAAAAATTGTGTCCCCATCTTTCTTATAGGCTCTCTTTGAATAGGGAAAAGCTGTAATGACGTCTCCCTGGAGCCTTCTCTTCTCCAGGCTGAACAACCCCAATTCTCTCAGCCTGTGTTCATAGGATAGGTGTTCCTGCCCTCTCATAATCTTTCTTGCCCTCCTCTGGACTTGCTCCAACAGGTTCATGTCCTCCTTGTGCTGAGGACTCCACAGCTGGACACAGCACTCCAGATGAGGTCTCACCAGGGTGGAGTAGAGGGGCAGAATCACCCACCTCAATCTTCTGGCCACGCTTCTGATGCAGCCAAGGATATAGTTTGCATTCTGGGCTGCATCACACATTGCCAGCTCATGTCCAGCTTTTAGTCCGCAAATACCCTCAAGTCCTTCTCTGCAGGGCTGTTCTCAATCCCTTCATCCTCCAGCCTCCATCTCCAGAGTTGTCCTGACTCAGGTGCAGGTTCTTGCACTAGGCCTTGTTGAACCACATGAGGTTCACATGGGCCCAGTTCTTGAGCTTGTCCAGGGTGGCATCCTGTACCTCAGCTGCACCACTCAGCTCAGTGTTTACAGAGTTGCTGAAGGTGCACTTGATCCCACTGTCTCTGTCATTTCTCCGTTTGTGCCTCAGACTCTTCTCAACTTAGTGGGAGCAGCTTTGATCTTTCTGCCATTTCTTTCCTCTTCTATCCAAGTTTGAGGATGGCATTAGGCAGACTACAGCAGCAGAATTTAAAGGTCTTTTATAACCCAGGAAAATTATATTATGTGTAATTTCACGTGGAAACAAAACTGAATTACATCAACGTAGCTAATGTTGTTATGTAGGAGACCAAATACTAATACACATTAATAATAATTCACTCTTTTGAAAACTGGCTGTTTTTCAGTGTATACTTTACATAGGCTTTTTGAATAAAAAATCTGTTTTATTAAGTACTCAAGAGCATATATTGTGATCATTCTTGCTTAGCCTAATGAAGTTAATTCAAGTGGTTGGTATAGCTGCTGATGCACTGCTGTGGTTTGTATCGATCCGGCTGCTGGCGGCGGGGCCGAGCAATGCAGCACCCCCCCCTCGTGGTGACAGGGAGAGCGCCCACCTGACGTCGCCTGGGAAGCAGCATGAAACGAGAAATGCCACAATTTATACCAGCTCTTGGGTGTTTTCCTCCTATTTTGAAAACGGGCAAGTATTTCTTTGGGCATGGAAGTTACTGGGGGAAACACTCTTCTGTTAACCATATTTCTCAGTGGCAGAAACAGTTTGTTTGCTGGTGAGGTATTATACTGAAGGCAATTTCAGTATTTAAATGCTCTGTCCCGTTTTCACTGACATGTATGAAAAGAAGCAACTTTTTTTTTTTTTCACTACAAAAATACTATCATACCCTCCATGTTTGCCTCTTTTAGAAATATCTCATGAGTTACTTTGTGATGGAAGGATGATTGGCATGGGTATTCTGTAAACTCCCAAAATAGCAATCAGTGATTAGTGCTCAAAATACAGTAGACTAAACCCTAAGCTTCTTTAAATGGGCCTCCTTAAACATCTGCTTCTTGCTTTAGAATATTACATTTGTGTGCTAATTTCCATGGTTAGATCAAGAAATGCTGTCCTGGACTCAGTCATTTGGTGGCAGCATGTGTAGAAATAGTGTCATTGTCTCTATGGATAGTGATGACAGGTGGTGGAAGTTGCTCACGAGCTCTTCATGGGGCTCTGCACCACACTCCTGTGCCTGTCCTCCCCAGGGTGCTGAAAAGGATCTTATCACCCACTTGGCTGATCCATGTGGAGGATTAGTGGGAGACATAGGCTCTGTGCAGCAATTTTGTGATCTGTGGAGAGAGAGGGTCCTTAACTGTGTTTTCCCTTATGAGGTTGTGCAGGCAAGCATTCATGTGCATGTGAGAGAGAGATGCATTTAGCTCTATTTCGAAGTTGTTACCTGGTTGTGCTGTTTGGGCAATGTAGAGGCCTCAATCTGTGCACAGCTTGAGCTGGGGCGGGTCAGTGCGACCCTCTTGGTACAATGGTTGGCAGAAACTGAGAATCTAGTTATTGTTTCACAGCCCTTGGAATTGTTTCCCGAGACACTGAATCAGCGTACCACAGCAAAATAGAAAAAATTGTTTGCAGGCAGCTGGACTCTGGGAGGCAGCACTCATATGTTTTTTCAGTTGTATCTGATAGATAAAAAGGCTCTATCTCTCTCTCTCTCTCTTTTTTTTTTTTTTCCCCCAAGAAAATGTTTTTAATGTGGTGGCATTTCTTTTGCAAAGATTCTTACCTTTAACTCATTCTTTCAGCTTTTCACAAAATAATGGAAAAATATTTCTTTGAAACTTGTAAGCAATGTTTGGTCTTGATGGCAGTGAAAACCCGTCATTCTCTGTGTATTGATATTGCCTGATTACATGCCAGGCACCGGGTGTGGACAGGGTCATGCTCCGGTCACAATCTGTGAGCTGGCACATCAGTTTAGGACTGGGTAATGCATGCAGTCTTTATGAGAGAGATAAACATTTAGGGCCACTTCTCATCTTTTGTTACTCCTGAGTAGAGTCTTAATTGGTAAATAGCCTCTGCTATTCTATAGATGCTATACCAGTTTCACAACATCTGAATGTATTTACACTGATTTGAAATTGCATTCCTTCTAGTGTAAGGTCCTAAACTCTAGAAGCAGATTTTTCCATAGAAGTTTTTTTTTCCTGCAAGGCCAGTAGAACTTCTTAAGCGTTTATTTTTGCCTCAGAACATAACTTGAAGTTTTTGAGGCTATGCTTTTGTATTTTTCCTCTTAGAGGACAGGACTTTACCACTGGGAAGTCTCATTGATGTTAATGTATGAATTGTATGAGTGAGGGAGTCTCAGGAGGTAGCTTGTATGTGAGATTTTGGTAAAGCTTCTTGCAAGGTGAATTACTGTTGTCTGTGTGGAAGAGCAACAGACTAAGTGGTGATGTGTTTGATTTTGGTGGTGTTGGTTGTTTGGGGTTTTTTTGTGCTACCAATTGATTTGTAGATCCAGCAAACTTCGAAGAGGGACCAGATTGAGAAACCTCATTGTTCTGCCCCTCTGTTTTTTTTCTTTACCTCTTCCCCATCTCTTCTCCTTCCTCTCTTCTTTCTTCTTTCTTTCTCTCTTCCCAACAACTTCTTTTATTTTTTTTTTTCTATAGGTTCTGTTGCTTCCCATGTCACCAATGAAACTGGTGAGCAGTGAAAAAGTAATACTGACATTTATAGTTGTGTCATTCGGCTTTGGAGATCCTGTGCTAATTAGATTTTTGAAGAAATGGAGAATTCCTGTGTTTCTGAACATGTTTTCACAACTTTCTTAGCACATAGAAGTAAAACACTTTACCAATTTACACTTGGAGTTCACTTTGGATATATTTCTTCATAGCTGTGCTGGATAGAGGCTTCCTTTTTTGGGAAAAACCAATTTGATACTGAAAGAACCATTTTGACAACCAGTGACAACCAAAGTATACAATGAGCTGACAGGATGCTAGAGAGAGGTTGTCTTGAAATAATGGGCCTGGTGAAAAGACCCAAGCAAATGGAGAAGGTGCTATGAGAGGTGCAGTCTTGACATTTGTTGTATGAAAACAGTGTCACCGTAAAATAAAATAGGAATAACACTTCTTGCTTCCACAGAGTAATGGTTCTTGTGGCTCTGATCATCTGACAGGCTTCTATATGGAAAGGTGGAAAGCATATAGATTCTCACTGTCATATCCATTCTGCTGTCTTGCATAGTCTTCTCCCTATTATCGCTGGACTTGTAAAGAGCATTTCAATTTGGTCTAAGCCTTTAACATTAAAATTGGGAACTCTGTTGTTCAAGTTCATCTGGCCGAGACAGGCTAAACTCCGCACTGAAGTATTTGGGTTTGAACTTTAAGCTATGTGAGTGCCTTAGGATCTTGAAAAGTCCTATTGTGTTCTGCCCTAGTTTAGTGCTTTCCCGTTCCTGATGAAATGTAATGAATGTTATTATTCTGTATAGCTCTCAACTATCGTGATTAAGTGTTTTTTGAGATTGAAGATTTTGGAGAAGTAATGGGAAAAAATATTTACTTTGTGAGATATAAAACTATTTTAAAATTCAAAGTATTTTATTGATAAATTTCCTATTTTGTGTGTGTTTGAGTTTTTGTATCTGTTTTGGTTTGCTGAGCGAGAATTAAATTAAGAGTTTTAACTCAAACCTGGGAGGAAGATGGTTTCTTATAAAGAGGAGAAATTCTAGACCTATTTGGAAAATTTAAGCTCCCGAGATTTCATCTTTAAGGCTTTTGCAAGATGCAAAAGTTTAAGTTCACATTTAAACTATTATAGTTATACTAACACACAGTTCTTCCCCTAGTGGACAGTCCTTTCTCTGTGTGTGTGCCAGAAGGATTTTAAAATAAACGTAAAAGGTGTTCTTCTTTTCAGCAATGCTGAAGTAAGTCAGTTAACTTGAATGACTTTTTTTTTTTTCCCTGCCTGTGTAGATGTATTGCTAGGGCCTGTTCTGTATAGAAATGTCTTTTAGTTGAATATGGGAGATGATATTTGCACTTGGATTTGGGGGTTGTGTGTTTTAAATATGGGAAGACCGTGCCAGAAATTTGTATGCATTCAATCAGTTCTTAACTGTTCAGTAAAAAATGGAAGTATGCTGGGTTCATTGATTGAAAAGTAGAGTTTAAAATCGTTTGCGTGTATGTATAGAGTCATATCATCTTGTTCCACACACACTATATGTAGAAATATACAGGGGGAAGACCTGGCTGCATGTGTTTGTATTCACCATCTGATCACTGTCTTAATAGCTATCTTTTATGAATATGAGGGTTTCAGAAATTCCAAGAATTGCAGGAAAGGTTCACAAAGACCAGCGAGATAGCTGAAAAGTTTTTATTTCTAAAAAGAGCAAGCCCTCTGTAGCCTGATTCATTGTGATCAAATTGTTCCACAGAATTGTCTGTCGTGTCTCAGTGACATTACAAGTGGAGCCTCTCTTACGGGAATCCCATTAGCAGTCTAACATGGCTGTGTTAAGTTATTTACTGTCACTGCCAAAGTTCTGGTGTGACTCTGGGCACTTCCCTCCATGCTTCTGAAACTACTCAAGGCAAAGTCTGCAGTCAGCTTTCTGGTCAACAGTGAAACCAGTGCTCTATACTGATTTTCTTTATTCACTAAGCTACCTTGTATACTCTTGTCCATTTCCTTCCTGAAATTTTGTCTTGCATTTGTAGAATCTGTTTTGCCTAAATTTTCCCTCCTACCTTCTTAATCACTCTTTCAATGCCTCTTTCACCTGCCTCTTGCTATGTTTCTTAGGGATCGAACTATGGTCCCTTTCTTTTATTTACATCAGATAATCTCATCTGTAAATGCAAATCTAATTTGTCTTTGTATGACGGCTTGCAAATGTACTTCTTTATTCCAGACCTTTCTTCTTCAGCCAGAACTAAAGGGAGCTTCTTGTGGTTATTCAGCTAGATATGAACTGCTCAACATGGCTAAAATAGACCTCCTGTGGACTCCTCTACTGCTGCTTCTTTGTCGCTCTGGAAAACAGCCTAATCTTGCCATGACATCCGTAATGTGTGTCATTTATTACTTTGTTCTTTCTCTAAGTTCAGAAACAACATAGTGTTACTGATGACTAAATCTTATTTCTGTATGTAACCTCCTAAAATAAGTTGATTGATGTTTTAAAAATCAATCAAAACTTTATCCAGCTGCTCTTCACCTTTTAAACAAGTCTGCCAATTAGTCTAGCATCCTTTCCCTTGCTTTCTTCAGCTCAGTCCTGCAATCTCATACCTATACGGATGCAGTGAAAATCATTATTGTATCCTGTTGCAAAGATAAGAGAAGAAAGCTGTGACCATCTCTTCTGAATTTCTTCTTTGTTGCACAGAGTATGGTCTTAATTTTTCTAAACTCTCAGTCATTGCAGAAGCATCACTCCATCTTCTTTCATCCATTCATTAAAATTTCAGTCTCAGTCTTGTGCCCTCGTAGTATAATAATATGCTTTCTCCTTGAGAGCATTTCCCAGGTAGTCTCCTGATGACCTTTTTCTTTAAAACTCCCTTATTGTAATGGTCAAAGACTTGGAAATGGCCAGGTTGCTGGGAAATTACTCTAAGTAACTATCAAACTAGCCAGTATTGTCTGATTTGGTTCCTTCTGCCTCCTTCACTGACATCTCTTACTGAGTTCTTTGAAGGCAAAGTCCATGAAGTTAGGACTGTCTTTGTTCTTTCTATTTGTTTCACACCCAGCACAGCAGCATCCCAGGTTGTCACTGAGACCATTAAGATGGTTATAATATTAACTAAGTAATTAAATCATACTTACAGCATTGCAGAGAGATTTCCTGTGGTGTATATTCTTGAGAGGGGTGGGAGTAGAAGCATGTAGTAGATGTGCCAGTTGATCATTTCATCCCTTTGGAACTTAAACACTTTTTCCCTAGAGAAGATGTTAAAACAAAACAAAAAAAGGCCAGCAAAGAGCAACCACATTGCAAATAAAAGATGCTCTTAGCTAATCTGAAGGGACATTTGGCTGCCTCACAAAAACACTGTGTGTTTTGGCAAAGTTAGGAGCTTTGGCTTATGAAGACCCATGTTTGGAATAACAGGGTGTGTGGCAAGTCGAAATTCAGGTATCTTGGCAGGGATGTATGCATAATCTGGCATGATGCCTTTTTGCACTGTGCCTAGCTGTAGCAAATGCTAAAGTCCCTTGTGAACAATATATGAATCTCATTTTAGGGAAAAAAAAAAAAGGAGGGGGGAAAAGGGAGCTAGGATTTATTTTAATATTTAGGGGATATAAAAAACAAGTAGCAAGTAGCAAAACATTTCCGTGAAGCATTCGCTGTGAAAATTCTGCAACTTCTTGTTGCAAACCTCTTTATCGCTAGGATTGGCTGATTTCCAGAGCATCAAGGCTAGGAATTGAGAGACCGAAATATAATCAGTGGTGATACACTTTAACCACATAAAACATTCTCTGCTTGCAAAGCCTCCGTGTGTCTAGTAAGCAGTGCAACAGCTCCTTGCTGCTGGACTCCAGAAACAGGGAAAATATTGGATCAGAATGGTAAGAAGCTCTTTACTTTTCAACAAATCTCGATTGTTACTTTGAAAAGAATGTTTAAAAGGTGATGATGAAATTACTAGGGATCAGTATTTAAGCCAAGAAAACTGTGTAAGATAAAGTGGCATTATCAATGTTTTGCTGGAAGAGATCAGCAAAGCAACTTGGTGACAAATATCTTTGGCATTGAACACGTTCGGCAGCTTATATAAAATCTTTTAAAATTGGGAAACATTGCTGGCTAGAAATTGATGTAAAATGTAAGCCTGTCTAGTTGTTTTATTGCAGAAGGACAGCTGTATGGGCTTTAAAAGTATTTTTGCATTAATAACCACTGACACAGACTTTATGTAAATATAAATTTATGCTGATCGTTTGGGAGGCTGTGTGTTTACATGTTTTCTTTTGCTGGGGTTTGCGGGTTTTGGTTTTCTTTTTTAGAAAGAAGCAGGGATGCTCAGTGGATACCTTTTGACTTTTAGGGAGCTATGAAGTTTTATTTTTGTGGATTTTCGATCAATGAAGTCTTTTAGTTACATTGTGTTTCTCTAGTGTAATTGTTTGATGGGAAAAATAACCAAGGAAAACTTTTTAGGATAGTGATTTTATTCTTTGTAACAATTTAAATATTCTGATCTAAATGTTGAAACAATAGAAGTAGAATATAGAACCCATAAATATAAAATCTGAAATGATTGTAAATTAATACCAATGCTATTAGTAGTTTAAACAATGCCTGAAGATACAATAAAAATATTCTTATTAGCAGTTTTCTAGGTATTAAAGAACTGGAGGGGGGAATGCAAATCTTGAGTGTTGGGAGTGTTTACTCCCAAAGCTCGTTGTCAAGACTGGGTTTGATGCATATTTTAAGTTGAAAAACCCCCATCTTCTGTATGGGAACTCAGCCATTCATTTTAAGTGCATACTAAGTCCAAGAATACATTGATTATGAAATTACAGTGCATCAGAGTGAAAGGAAAACAAATTACTAAATAAGTCTGAAGAGTACCGAAATATGCTTACTTGACAGCCCAGCTGATGTGTGGGGAATTATTTTCTTTGTGATTCAAATGGAAGAGGAGATTTTTAAAAGGGCAACTATGGGAGTCTGAAAAGTGTATAGCAGATGTGAAACTCTGTCTGATTTGCTATTTTTTCCTCTTTCTTGTGTATTTGTTGTTGCTCAGCAGTATGAAAATCAGATTGAAAGAACTAAAACTATCACTGAATGCTTTATGATCTCTTTCATTTTTAAGTGGTTTCACTGAGTGGCAAGAAATAAAATACTGAAGTACAGTAGAGAGCAAATTGTGTTATCTCGACCTATATATTCCAGGTTATGACTGTAAACACATTTCATGCTTTCCTTCTCAACATGTAGCATAGATAACAAAATCAATAATTGAATGGCAACCAGTCTGTAAGCTTCTTGAAAAGATGTTTAGTATGAATCTAAGCATGATGAGCATTATTACTATCATTAACATTAGTACTATTACTATTTTCTTGACAAAAGTGTCCAATGTTGAGTATTTATTAAATACTGCTGTGATACTGAAGACACTTCAGTATATTGTTTCTTGTTAGAAAAGAATGTGCTCATAGTTAGTGTTATCCACTCTGTAAATTTTGGTACAGGAAAACATTGGAGACAGGATATCTGGCTGCTTTTCCCTATTGTAAACACAGAACTTAACTGTTATGTTATTTGTTATTAACAAATGAGGTTATATATGTTTGCAGGTATATGATTCCTTAGCTCCTATGTGAGTCAAATACAGATATACTTTAGTAACAGCAAATTAAAGAAAACATTTCTTTCTAGAAATATAACGTTCCTGTACTGACACGAATTTCCTCTTGATAAAGTTTAAGCCAAAGTAAACTTGGATTGTGTCCTGCTTGACATGGATTAATTGGGNCAGAATGTAAATACTGGTTGTTCATAAAGAGATCAGAATTGCAAGCTGTCAAATGCTTTAGATACTCAGTTTAATTATTCAAAGTGTTTTTTCTAATAAGTT
Organism: Brachypteracias leptosomus; assembly: GCA_013401335.1. Classification (NCBI taxonomy): domain Eukaryota; kingdom Metazoa; phylum Chordata; class Aves; order Coraciiformes; family Brachypteraciidae; genus Brachypteracias; species Brachypteracias leptosomus. The sequence continues at coordinate 14,937 of VYZX01012584.1, forward strand.
TAAGGGAGTAAAGTAAAATTACAACTAATGTACCAGCCTCACTTGAAAAATTGAAAAGTTGTGAATGTGACTAGTGCTAAATTCTAACAAAGTATCATCTAGTATTAATGCAAGAGATGCTGGATATGGCAAAGTTTAAGTGCCTTTTTGATGCAAAATTTTAAAAAGCCTACCCAACAACTGAATGCATGATTCATCCAGATGAATTTAGTTTAAATACTTTTTCTTATACCAGTGATTAAATAGAAGTTTGATAATCTGCCTGAAAATGTAATCCTGTATTTAAGGAGGTACACTATAAATATGCAAGCTATGTAGTTTCTTTGTAATATAAAGTATGTTTAGGGAAAGGAAAAATAGCTTTGCGTCTGCTGTGAAGTTGGTTCAAGACTTAAAAATATTCTCAGGTTTTGCTCTTTTAATTTTTTGCTTTGTTCTGCCAATATTTTAACAAAAAATTGTTCATTCAGAAGTACTCATGCTGGCTGTCATAATGCTACTGCTGAGAAAGTTTTGAAGAATTTAGTCAGAAGGAATCTGATGCAGTACAACTTTGGTAAAATCGCAGGTTTTGTGTATGTGTTCAGTACTAACATATGCCTCAACTAACTTTTGGCACGGTGTTGTTCAGGTGATGTGTCATAGCTGCCTGACAGGCTGTTTACCACACCAGTAAGTCTATGCACCATTCTAGAATGAAATAGATACCTGCATGCTCCATAAATACTGTTCATGAAGGACAAAGATAACCGCTTCGGCCTTTAATTGAAATGTAATGCTGAAATATCTCCAGGTATATGTTAGAGTTTACTCATAATGAAATAGGAATGTGTTTTGAAATCTCAGCATTCATGTTTATGGAGCCTGAACACTTTCACTGAACAAAACATAACAGCAAGCAGGGTTTATACAAGAATTCCTAAACTGGAATAGTTTTTTGGTGGTGATGGATTTGTTTTTAAACCATTTTCCTTTTGATTAATTATCAATATACTCTGTACATCAGGTTTTGTTCTCTGAAATCAATCTTTTAAGCTGTGCCATTACACTGACAGTACAATTGAAATATTGTTTATTTCAGGAAGTTATAAATTATTTACTGTGGCTTACATGATGAATTAGCATGTCTGCTGCATCTGTGTTCAAGACAGGGTTTTATTCCTTCATGCACGTGATATGCAAAGAAACCATTAAAAAGGGATGCTTTTAGCAATAGTCTGTCCTTCTGGCTTTTATCCTGTCATGCTATCAAAAATGAAAATTAGGGGAAATTAAGTCAGGGCAAAAGGTCATTCTGGACTTCAGGTGAAAGAATTGATGGGAGCAGCTTCCTGAGA
>VYZX01012584.1:23036-53898 GCA_013401335.1 Brachypteracias leptosomus
TCCAGCACAGAAAACAGTGCAGCTAAAAATTGGATGAACTTAAGCTCTGGAAAGCTATATCCAATCTGAAAACCATTGTCAACCTTGATCTTGCTTCAATGTTGCATTTGACACTGATGACAGGTGATCTTATGAACTAAGCAGAGTTTTCCTTGCTCAGTGCTGAGGCAAAAGAATTTTCAAAGAGTTCTTGTGCTGAAGACTTCAGCAAAATACTGGAATGATGTTTGCAAATTAGAGGTAGAAGTGGGAAATCTGAGAATTTACTCTAAAATGTTGACATTGTAACCTACTGTGCTTCATTTTCCAAATGCTGATCAGAGTATGCACAATTTATTACTTCATTTTGTTTCTGTGATGGTTTTTGTTGAGATAGATGTATAATGTGAATCCTGATAGCTACAAACCACCTAGCACTCCAAGAAAAATCTTCCAGGAAGCAGTCAGTCTTTTCAACAAAGGATTGTATATTTGCATTCCAAGTATTTTACAGGCCTTCTGGTTCAATTAGTAGCCTAAAAATCATGAAAGATCGCTGACAAAATCATACTGCTGGTCTTTAGTGATCACTGTGAATTAACAAATGTTTCATCAAAAATAGCAAGGCAATGGATGTCATGGAGCATATCCATGACATCTTTCAATTTCACAAATCTTGACTCTGTTATGACTGAAAATTGAAATACAGAAGGAAAATTCACATCATCCAGCTTCAGGCATCTGGCTTAAATAGCTACATTGCTTTATAATCACTATAGTTCTGTGCAGCTTCTGTAGAGAGGTTATCCAGGAAGTTGTCAAGACTATCTCTATTCAAGCTGTGGCTTCTAAAGCAGCTTAAACAATGCAGTCCAGGCTGCATATTGCTGCCCTACCTCAGGCTGTGCAGCCCCATCTTTTTCCTCCAGCCAGTGTAATGAATCAGTTCCTGGAGATGCTTGCTTGAAAAATAGCCAAGAGCATTGGACTTCTGGGTGGAAGGCATGGCCTACTGCAGGGAAGAGCTTTGCAGACTTTGATTTGGCAAGGAATCTGTGATTTGGCTCATAAAGGCAAGAGTATTGCAAAGCGTAAATGAAAATGACACTAGGTTAAGACTGCGAGAGCTTCTTTTCCAGAAGAAAATACTGGAATATACTCTCTGGTCACAAAAGTCACTTGGAGGACTCCTGTTCTTTGAATACTGTTTTGAGTTACCTAATCGTTTTTCGTAGCTTTTTCTATCAGGTTATAATTTCACGTTTGTCACTTAAATTCTGAGAAAGAGCTGTAAATTCTACTGGCTTTCCTCCTGCAGACTGTATAATACAAAGATACTTACATTACTGGTGCTTTAGACTTAGGAACCTTTTCAGCATTAAATTAAGATTCATTGCTGGTTTTAATGTTGCTCTAAGAAATTCATGGTGCATTAATGTAACTTTAATTGTGCTGTTGGCATTGGTCTCATACATGTTGCATCCTCTTTAAATGAAGAGAAGCAGGGAGAGTTCATAGGATGAAACGGAAAACATCTCACTCATCATCTGAATTAGAATATATTCTTCCTACCTGAAGAATCAGTATTTTAGAAGGCAAGACACACTATGTTTTGCTGTCTTGATGCCTATTAGTGGTTCTTAAGTTTTAGAAACCAGTAATCCAGAAAAGAATTCCATGGTGGATTTGCATTTGTAGGTGTAAGGAGCGTGGGTCTATTACAGAGATGTTAGAATGTATTTATAAACTAGCATTGAGATCCTGCTTCATGACACTGTACAAATTTTCATTTTCGAACTTAGTGAACCTTATTTTGCTAGTGCCAGCTGATTTTTTTAATTTTTCATGTAGCTGATTCTGTAGTCCTAGGATCATGGCCTGATAAACTCTGAATTATTCACAGTATTGACGTAGATCATGCATTTTTACTGCTGGGTGATTTGCCCGCTGCAAATAACCCTCAAACCTGAATAAGGAAGAAAGAGATTAAATTTAGAGCATGAAAGTGCTGTTAAATTGCAGAAGAGACTAGATTCTTGTTTACTCTGTTGAGACTGAAGGAAATAGCCAGAAATTGCCCAACTGCAATGGATTGCCTATATTTGTTTCTGCTCTGTGTTGGCCAACCACAGACACATCTTACCTTATCATAAGATGGTGATGACAGTTACCTTCCCTATATGGTTTATTAGTTGCTAATCCTGTTTATTAGAAACTTTTATAAATTACAGTCTTGTCAAGTTTCCAGTGGGACTAGCCCAACTTTTTTCATTCACTTTAATGATACAAACATAGTGGGTTTTGTGCCAATTCCATTAAATTCAATGGATCTTGCTTCACTCACTGGCACTGAGTGTATGATTTGTCCTATTTACTGCCAGTCATACAAATATTTTGCAATTATGCCAACTCAGCTTAAAACCTATCCTTTTTACTTTTTTTTCAGTGGTGATGAGTATCTCTACCTTTTGTTATAATCAAAGATTATTTAAAATAAACAGAAACTAAGTTAGTAAAATGTGTGCTAAAGGCAAAATGGGGATAATTCTGAAGACTATAGAGTTTTCAGGTGGCTGTGAGGTACTGCCAGAATTAATCATCTTCCACTATTATTTGGGAGTGAGGAGAAGGCCATACAACCAATGTACACAGTACCTTTGTGTATGCAGTTATGGAAACTCATTTGCATTCCTGCTTGTGTTTTATGAAATACATACATATGAAATCACATAAATCCATAGAGCTGTTCTTATGCTAGATAAGCACTACATTTTCTCAATAACCTCAATTCTTAAGATAAAAAGCAAGTAGAAAATCCAACTACTGTCTTCTTGAATCTAGTGTACTCGCTATCTGGAAGCTGTGCTTTGACCCTGAACATGTGGCAGTGTGTGGGACTGGGGAGCTCCAAGGTCTTGTGTGATAGTAAAGAAAAAGTGTATGCCTCTGAAGGCTAGGACTAACCCATTACTTAGATAGTGTTTAGATTGATAACATTACTTTTTTGATTGATTGAATTGGATGTTGTTAACATCATGACAGACACTGCTATTACTACCTTTATTTTTTAACATTGGAGTCAGTTTTCTGAATACATGTTAGTGCTGTTTATATGTAGCTATTGCTGTTGTTTTTATTGGGGCCATTAATTTTAATAAACCCAAGAAACACAAGTAGGTAATTACTGTCATAAATCCAAGCACAAATTGCCTTAAATTTGTAAAGATTTATGTAAAGGAGTGTCTCAGTCTTCCTCCTCTCCCTATGCCACGAATAAAATTTACTCAACAGCCCAAAGGTTTAGATTTTTTCAAGTAGTATATTTCCTTTGTAATGGTGACTAGATAAAGCTGACAGATGAATGCTGATGTTCACTCCACAGTGATATGCAAGAAGGAAACACTGGTAAAGTCCTTCAGAATAGATACTCCAATGAAAATCTCCTGGGTGGTGACAGTTCAGGATCATAAAAAGCTGTCAAGGGTTAGGGCTGGGCTGGGCTGGCCATGAGTTGAATGACAGATGCTCTCTATTAACCCCTGTCCCTTCCCAAAGGGGAAGAGAAAGGGCATAAGGGAGAGAGACTTATGGATTGGAAAAGGAAACAAAAACAGTTTTGATGAAACAATAAAATGAAATATATACAAATTTATACAAAATCAATATTGAACCCAACCCTCCTGATGGTAATTACATCACCACCACCATTGATGCTTTGGGCAGGTGCTGGGCAAGTCCCAGACTGGACTCAGTGGCAGATGGGAACCATATTCATGAGCTGGGTTCTGGAACTGGATCCAGAAACACATGGATTGGGATCAAAGGTAGAGCTGTCAGAATCCTCCTCAAATGCTGGCCATGGAAGAAAGGAGCTTGACCCTCATAATCCCTCAGCTTTATACTGAATATGACGTATATGGAACGGAATATCTTGTTGGTCGGTTTAGTGTCACCTGTCCTGTCTGCTCCTCCCCACAGGTGCGACCTCTTACTGCACCCCAATGTGACACACAAGATTTAGCAGTGACATTGGTCTTCATGGAGTCAAGTATGAGCAAGGGCCTTTCTGCATAACAATCCCTAACAATAACTATAAACATTGAGTGTTATTACTTCTAGAAGCAGACACTGTGTGCACAAATATGCCACTAACTTCAGGAAGTGCAGTTACTTAGAAGAGACTGAGCTGAAAAGTAAAATCACCAATCAGAATTAGTTCTGTTCTAGCTCAAACTGCGACAGAAGCCTAACAGGTTACTGCACATACACACTCTGAAATTATACTAAAGGCAAGGTAGTTCAACTAAACATGATTTATTGTGATCATACAAATAGCGTTACTTCATTGATGTATTTCAAATTAAATAGCTACAGAATCGGATCTTGTGATCATTCTTTGCTTAAAAGATTAGGACAGCTTATGTGCAGTCACTCAGAAGTGACAACTCTGGGTCCCTAAGCAGGAGGAACTGCGACCCCTCTGTCACCAGTGTGCAATGCAGTAACCTCCTTGTGTTTGCATGCCATGACCCTAAGAACTGTGATCATTAATGTTGTCCTTTGGTTCAAGTTTTGAGAGATCAACAGCTGCAGTAAAATTCTTTTCCTTCTCCAGGAATGTATTTGCCTTGCTGTGGGAGTTGTAGGCTGCTTTGTGCAGTGGGCACCATTGGCCGGGGCACCATGTGAACCAAGGGCTCCCCTGGTAAACAGAGTCCAGTAGGAGGACCCATGGAGGCCCCAAGAATATGAGAGCAGGTGTAGTGTTCAGGCTGCACATGTAGCCTGATGTCCTATCTCTGATGGGAGCCTGGCAAAGAGGGAAGCAAGTAGACCTAATCACTGTAATCTCCAGTTACTGGAGTTTGTATCTTTGTCTTTACTAGCTCCAAGGTCTTTTCTTCATTTATGAAGAAAACCCAAAGAAATTCATTTTCAAATCTATGTAAGCTTCTAGCATCTATGGTGTGCCATGACAAGAGTTTCTATAGCTCAACAATGCCTTGTGTGGAAGAGTACACTTTTCTGTTAATTTTGAACTTGCCAACGTAATTAATTTAATGCCCTGTAATGTTTTTATTGGAAGAGACCAGTGAATAACTGTTTCTTAGTCATCTTTTCCATGCTGCTTATAAAAGTGTAGTTCTGTCACATTCTTCCCTTAGCCATATCTTTTTCCAAGCTGAAGACTAACAGGTTATTTAATCTTTTCTTTATATAGAAACATTTTAGACTTTGGGGTGGTTTTTTACATTTTTCCATACCTCTTCTAGTTGTTCTGTGATTGAAATGAGTGGACCAGAACTGCATGTGACTTTCAGGTTGTGGGTACACAAATGGATAAAAATTCACAATGTTAAGAAATTTTCTTTGGTGTTCTGTTTCCTTTCTAGTAATTCAGTTTGTCTCTTTGACCTCCAGACACTAAGTTGATGTTTCCATAAGGTTATGTGCTATAGTTATGATCTTGCTCATAGATGGTAATACTCAGTTTAAAAATAATTTTGAGAGGAAACAAAAAGTCAGAAATGTCATATGCACTTATGTACACTACGTTATATACGGCTATATAATTTTTGTGTACCATCTACTCAACATCAGTAGGTCTTACTGCCATTTCTTGTCTTTGGCTGCCACCTTTACTAAACTGCAGCTAACTTTGTGTCATCTGCTGTCTGCCTACTAGGATAAATGATGTCATGTAACTATGAAAATGAGCAAAGAATGGTAATGAATGTTTATTCAAAGTCCATTTGTTAATGTAGGGGCAGGAAATCTTAACTTTAGTAAATTGATACTATATTAGATTTTTCAATGATTTTTCAATGTGATTTTACAGATTATTTTTGATTTAAGAAAGAAAAAGATAAAAGGTATATAGAAGTGGTTTTAGCGGAGCGTGACTTTTTTAATGTTTCACTTATCAATGCTTTTGTTAGCTTACAGTCTTCAGAACTCCCTGAACTAAAAACCATTCTTCTTCCCTTATACTCCTCAAATCTCTGTGCATTTTTTTTGACTGAGATTAATAACAGAAATTACAATGTTTGGAGGGGTTGGGGCCAGGAGGCTAAACTGAAAGGGGGAATTCCTCCAAGGGTTTAGTATGCTAAGTCTCTATGTATCTGCAATGCATTTATTAACTAAGTCTATCTGAAATATTAATTAATAAAATTCAAATGTGACCGATGGCTTATGAAGACTCTTACATCAGAGGGAGGACTCAGTGTAGCATTCAAAAAGGAGGTAAAACTCTCTGTACCTTTATAAACAAAGCCAGGGAAAAATCTTAGAATCATAGAATGCCAGGTTGGAAGGGACCTCAAGGATCATCTAGTCCAACCTTTCAAGATAGAAAAATACAGTTTAAGTGAGGTGGCTCAGCACCCTGTCAAGCTGAGTCTTAAAACTGTCTAATGTAAGGAAATCCTACTACTTCCCTTGGGAGACTGTTCCAATGTTTAATTGTTCTCACTGTAAAGAATTTTCTTCTGGACTCCAATCGAAATCTCCCCAAGAGCAACTTGCAACCATTCCCCCTTGTTTTTTCCATGTGACTCCTTGTAAAAAGGGAGTCTCCTTTGTCTTGATAGCCACCCTTTATGTACTGATACATGGTGATAAGGTCTCCCCTAAACCTTCTTTTCTCAAGGCTGAACAATCCCAGTTTTCTCAGCCTTTCTTCATATGGCAGCTCTTCCAGTCCCCTGATCATCCTTGTGGTGCTTCTCTGGACCCTTTCCAGCCTATCTGCATCTTTTTTTGTATAGGGGGGACCAAAACTGAACGCAGTACTCAAGGTGTGGCCTGACCAGTGCAGAGTAAGGTGGGACAATTACTTCTTTATCTCTGCTGATGATGCCCCTTTTGATCTAACCCAGCATCCTGCTGGCTTTCTTTGCTGCTGCAGCATACTTCTCACTCATGTTGAGTCCACCAAGACCACCAGGTCCCTCGCCATAGGGATGCTCTCAAGCCAGGTGGCTCCCAGTCTGAGCTATGTNTTGATGTAAGGCTAATGGGTCTATAAGTACCTGGGTCCTTCTTGGTCCCTTCTTGTGGGTAGGAGTGACATTAGTCCTCTTCCAGTCTTCAGGCACATCTCTCGATCAACGCAACTTCTCAAAGATTAAGGAGAGCAGCCTTGCAATGACATCAGCCAGCTCTTTTAGCATCCTTAGGTGGATGGCATCTGGCCCCATCGATTTGTACGGGTCAAGCTCCTGATGCAGTTGACACATCAACTCTTACTCCACTGATGGTGGGTCCATGTCTTCATCAATCTGGATTTTTGTTCCTGTGACCTGCGACCTGACAATGCTGGTAAAGATAGAAGTGAAGAAGGTGTTGAGGACCTCTGCCTTTTCAGCACTATTGGTGACTAGTTCACCTCTCCTGTTAATAGTGGGCCAATATTCTCCTTCTGCTTCAGTTAGAAAGGAGAGGAGTCTTCCTGACAGTGAGTATGTAGTGTTTTAATATTGGACTGTATTTCAAAGGAGGCGTCACAGTTGCATAGATTTTTATATGATATTACAGGTGGAATGAGTCATGGTAAGAGCCATAGAAATCTATTTGCTGTGGTCATGGGCTGGGACAAGCTGAAACTATTGAATGTTTCCAAGCACATACTGAAAATGAAAATAGTCTAAAATGGTAGACGGAAATTTCTTCTGCTCCTCCTTCTGGTTTTCACACCCCCTTACTCTCATGGGACTCTGATGTTGTTTTCTGACACTCCTGACAGCAGTTAAAAGATTTGTGTAGAACATACAGAAGCCTCTCTGGCTTTTTGAGTGAAGGTGTTGGGGCATGCTGCAAAGTCTAAATGTATCTTTGTTCTTTAGTGCAAAGTTATCTTTTCAAAGATGAGACAGGGAACTTGGTGAAATTGAGAGAGAATCAGTGAGTGGTAGCAAAAAGATAGTATTGCAGAGGAAAAAGCAAACTATACTGCCATTGTTATAAAAAGAATGGGGTTTATTCCTTAGGTACACTAGACATTTAGATGATAAATGGGGGGGGGGAGGGGGGGGAAGGAATTTGAGCAAAGCTTCATTATGGAAGGAGTTTCTGAATATCAGATGCACCATGACAGATTTTTTTTTTCTCCATTATGCTCTCTGCTCCAATGTCAAGGCCATGGAGGGCGAACACAAGTACTGTAGTTAGTATGATAGTTCTGGAGCACTCATCCTTGGCGACATTATGGAAGCAATCATGACTTTTTAGGTCTTTTGCTAGATTTGCCTCTGAGTCAATGTATTATTTTCAGGGCAATTCAGTATCAAATACCAGTAATATTTTTGTGGTATTTATCTTTTCACATTTCAAAAAGTAGTTCTTCAAATTCGTCTGTCTTATCACTCCCTTAGATGAACTCCTACTTTAGTCTTCCTTTTCTGTCCTTCTTCATCCTATTCACCTGCCTCATTCTAATCCATAGAGCTTTCTTCTGTTAGAGAGGCTGAAAACAACAGTTTGGATCCTGTAATATTACATTAACTGAACCACATTCCTGATTTTTCTGGCCCTGTATGTACCTTGGAGAAAGAATAAAGACTTTTAAAATTTTTTCATAGTGGCATTGGCTGTTACAGACAGCCTGTTATTTGCCAACTCATTTTTAATCCATGTGTCAAGATTGCTGTTGAGAAAAGTGGCCTTAAACAACTTATGCAACATCATTATTCTTGGCTGCTTTGGAATGCTGTCATCTACTGAGCATTAATTCATTTAGATGGTATTGGTGTTGCCCTGTAGCCCTTCTAGGTCTTAGAATAATGATGGGGCAGGGCCATTCCCTTCCCTTATCTTGCCACAGCAGAGTGGCCTAGTTTGTCTGCACATTAGGTACACTCCTTGAAGTAGCTCTCCTAGCCCTATGGCCACTCAGCTGAAGGATGACAACATACATGCTGGAGAGAAGAGGAGATAGGACTTGCTTTTCAAGGGTAGCATCCAAACCGTTAGTTACAAATAATTGTTAGATCACATGCTGTGTTCTGCCCTGTGCTTATCTAAGGTAAAATAAGTAGAAGATGACAGCAAAATTTTTCAAGCTGCTTTTTGGGTTTGCTTTTTTTTTTAACGTTCAGATAATTTCTTCTTTCTCTCAAACTTGTTGTAGATCTTCATTTCAGTTGGGAGGTTTGCCTGAGTACTTTCGGTTTTCTATGGGAAGAGTTGTGATTGTCTAGCAGAGAATAGAGCACTGGAAAATTCTTGCATTAAGCCAAAAAACATCTGAGATACTTTTTGTCAAATAATCATTTACAGTCTCTGAGCCCATTCTTATATAGTGAAGAGATAAATTGCCAAAGTTGCCATCTATAAAGTAATTTACACAGCTACAAAACATCAGAAAGGGAATATATTAATTTCCACAGATACAGCAAGTAGATTCAATGTCCTTGGAGGGATCTTTGGGTAAGTGCAAGCATATTTATTAAATTCATAAATTGCTAGATAATTTCCTTCAGTTTGAACCATCGTTTCTTAGATGGAACCTAATAATTTTTTCCCCCTTATGTTTAAAAACATAGTTTCTGTGCTTCTCAGACAAATCTGTTGAGCTTTATAAAAATTTTCTTGCAAAGTATCTCAGTTTATTACAAAATTATTAGAATGTAGTTGAGATAGCAAGCTTAGTTTGTTTCCAATATGCCCATTGTTTTTTTAATGTAAGAACTAAGCTGAAAGCCATGCAGGAAACAAATATATAAGAATGACATATATTTAAGTATTTTCAGTTTTATTAAATAACTTTGTAGAAGTTGTCAGCCATGGAGTAGCTAAGAAGAACAGGGACAAAATTCTGTTCATATTTATATTAGTGTAAATTCTGAAGAAAGTCAGTGGACTTAGATGCAAACAGAAACAGAAGTTACTGTCATGCTTTGTTGTTCAGGCTGTTCACTTTTTCTCAGTAAAAAGTTCAGCAGCTGAGAACAGAGCGAAGTTTCAGAAACAAATCCAGCCTTACAGTGCTAGCAAACAAAGTGAGACGTTTTGCCATTTGGTGTTTCCCCTAGAGCAACATAATTGTATAACAGGGACAAAATCTAGAACTGTTGCATGTCGTGGAAAGGACTTTCAAGAACGACATAGAAGAAAGGGATAGAAAAAATTATAAATCTGTCAAAAAGTCTTAGTAACAAAGGAAAAACAAAATGCCATCTCCTCTTGGTAATATGTAATAGGGTAATATGTGAATATTTAATAAGGTATCAGGTGCTTTGAATCATGTATTAAATTTTGATTAATACTTTTTATTCAAAGTATAAATCAAACTGGTGACTTTATGCTATATCTGATAGTGTTTCTTTATATATGTAGCATAATCTCAAAATGAGATCAAGAGGTTTGTCTAGCAGAGAATCATGTTAAACAGGAGAAGTACTTGAGATACAAGGTTACTACCTGGCTGTACATTCTGAACATAAGAAAATGAATGTGGTAGATTATAGCCACAATTTTATGTCCTTGGAAAAATCTGAATTTGAGCTCAGTGAAGTGGATGAGTTTTGGCTTCGGTACATATCTAATTATGCCTTTAGGTCCATGGGGAACTATGATTCTCACAGCCAGACTGAATGAGCTGAAGAATAGGCAAAGGTTTTAAACTACAAAGTACATATTGTCCCTGAAAAAGGTTGTTTTGACCGAGTTACTTTTATGCAATTATAGGCTGTATTTTAATGCCCCTTGAAAGAGAAAGGCTACAGTTTTATGATTTGAAAGAAATCTGTCACATTTTTCAAAGTGGATTTTTGGCTTTTGCAATACAAAAACAATTATGTATGCTTTTTGAAGATTGAGTTAAGTCTTGTGGCTTTTAAAGACAGGGGCAAAACAGCTATTATACACAGCAGCTTGTTCAAAACCAATAGCAGATTTAATACAAAATAAGGGTGGGAAGTAGTGAAAGGCAGGAGCAGATGGGAAGTTTGCCATCAGTGTGAAAATGGGGAACATGAGAAATGGTATAGAAGATCATGGCTCATACCATGACTTAAATCTGCATTGGGAGCGTGCTAGCAAGCTTGGTGGCTCTTTAGTGGATAAGGATAACGTTTCAGAGCAACCCTCTCTTTACTAAACAGCAACAAGTGCGGTTCATTTGGTAAGCCTCCTACAAAACATTTGTCATTTTCAGTGATACAACATCTTGAAGTGTTCATGGACGTTTATGTCTGTAACACATGCATACACGGGTCTTTAGCTCAGAGCCGCCACAAAATTCTGTCCTTTGCTGTATTTTGAGAATACCTATTTGGAACATCTCTGCTGTACATTTGGAGATTTGAGTGGGGCCTCTGCATCTTCCCCATATCTCTCCACTATAGGAAAAGGTAACTTCGACTCTAGATCATTAAAGCTCTCTGTCTGTGAAATGTTGTATGGAGTAGTCCAAACAGTACTGATGACCTACAAAAATTATGGTAGATGATGTGTAACTGACCCACCAAACTGTATCAAATATTGCTGTTTAATTCACTTTTATTACAATTGCAATTTGTTGATAAATAGTTGTGGTTTTCTATTACAGCTCTTAAGGTCTGGCAGTGTTTCTGTGACCCAGAAAGTTTGGGAACTACTATTCTATGCTTTTGATATACAGTGCTGTTTGCCCAGAAATAACTTTGCAGGACATATGTGTATATTTCTTAGAAATACCAGCAAAGATGTCTATTAATTTGCTTGGCTACCATTAATTCATTCAGTGCCTGTCAAGTATGTGTTCATAACACAGCATACATGTGTTTTACAGCTATTACTTTCAGGTCAAAACCTAAAATACAAATCAATATAATAGGAGAGTGTAAGATCTACATATCTCAAACTACTTTCAAAATGTTAGCAATTAGTTAGTGTTTTCCTACTTTTCTGAGAAATGAGCAACCTTCCATATTTTGACACCTCTGGAGCCTTATTATATTAAAATTTCTGACAATGTGGGAGATGAAGTGTGGATCTCTATGTGAATTTTATACAACTTAACAGAATGGCTACTTTTTTGAGAGAGAACTTCTAATAAGGTATTGTTATTTTTAGATTGGGCATGAGACTGTCATCCTGAGACTGAGATTTCCCAGATAAATCTCTCTACCTTTCTCTAAATGCTTTTGCTATGTTAGGGCCTTGATGTTTAACTGAAAACTTGGGCTGCACTTTATTTTGTTGTTTAGAAAGGACTTGTAAGCTATTGTGAGCACAAACCTGTGCCTATGTAGTGGGTCTGTCTGNGAACAATTTTCTTCAGTTGGTGGTCTGCCATGAGGCTTCTATTCCAAATAACTTTGTTTCTTTTCCTCCTAAGAGAGTATTCCCAATGAAGTTTGCTGTCAGAAAAAAAAAGAAAGAAAAAAAAAAAAATCAGAAAAATATTGGACTTCACAGTAGGATGAAAGGTGATAATGTTTAGTGACACACTATGGCATGCAGTTATTCTTTCCTGGAGCTTTCTCTGATGCATCATCAGTTTTATTGGTGAGGTGCAATGCACCTCTTCTGCTTTCAGGAACATTGAAAAATCAGTGAGGGATGTGTGCCTCCACCACGTCAACTTGTTGTGTGGCTATTTTGTATTCAAGGTTTATCTTCATCTCTGGTTTTTTTACTTTATTTAGATTCTCTGCTACAGAACTGAGAATAAGAATACAGAACTTCATAGTAGCTTCATTCCATGTTTTATCTGACAGAATTATTAAAATTCCAAATTGGCAATGATTAAAAAAATCTGTGGTGATCACCTAATTTAAAACAATAAACTAGACTCAGATAGGCCAGTACACTTGATGGTTTTCATTGGAACAGCCATGTATCTGTATGGATATTTTTATTTTTTTTAACCATAACAGTCATACATATCAGATATCATATTTAATCTTTAGAATTGCTTTCCTGTTAAACTGAGACTTTTGTAGTCAAGGCTGGGTGTGTAAATATGTATATTCATGTGCCTGCATCTTTTCCTTCTCAATAACTTCTAAATCCATTTGTTGACTTAAATGATATGTAATAGAAAGGTGGATGTCTTCAACAGATTTTCAAGTCAGGTGTCATGAAAATTGATGATAGCTTGAAGGAAAGAGCAGCTTTTCTGCCACCTAATAAAGTGAAATGTCTTACGTAACTAGGCTTTATTCTCTGCTGGTGCAGGAACACAGTTGCAGCACTCTGTAGAAAACTAATCTCTTTGACCGTACCAAAACTAGATCCCACTGGTGCTGGTCTGGTTTTTTCCTGCCCTCAAGATATCTGTTGTCTTCTGTTGGTTTTGAAACCTGGTGTTCTTTTTGTGAAACTTTCTACGTACTGTATGAGGGAAGAAACACTTAAGATGGAAGAATTGAGTGAGGACTTGTCAGTGAGAGTAAGATCATCATAAAGATGGATTATTTTGCTGTTTGGTGGAGCACAGAAGGAGGAAAAGGTTAATACAGTTGGAACAGTGAAAGAAAAAGACATGAATGAACAGTTTACTTTCGCCAGTTTACTTGATTCTCTTCTCTTTTTTCCTCCATGCATAATGGTGTGTGTCAACTCCACTAGGGGTAGGAAAAATCCTCCTACAACAAAGAGGTATACTGAGAACACTCTAATGGATCTCATACAGAAAGAGATTATGGTAGAGGGAAGCAGAAAATTGGTGATTCTTAAAGGCCTGTTGCTGATTGTTTCTTGACTTTTCTTCTCTTGGTGCTGTTTTTGTTTGTTTGTTATATATTCATGTGTGCTTACAAATTTATCTCATCGGAAATATTCAAATCTTTGTTCTTTTGCTGTGATTCAGGGAAAGCCTTTCTGACCAAATATTTTTAAATCAATAATTACTAACAATTACTATGAATAGCTAGCACCAGCCATTCCACTCATTGAAAACTTTGAGGAACTGATTTTTTTTCCCCTTACCTAAATAATTCCTACTTTGCTAGGAAGTGCTTTTATTTAAAACAAAAAAAACAGATCCACCCCCTCCAAAAAACCCCCGAAAAAACCCCAACAACCCCTAGAACTGGAATATCCCTTTTGGACAGATTAAAATGAGCAAAACAGAGCCCCTGGGGCCTCCTCCAAGGAGAGCCAGTTGCCTTTGTGGAATGCATGTGAAAGTGAAAATACTTCCAGCCTGGCTCACTTCACATTGGAGTTTTGTGTGCAGAGTAGGGAATGGTGCTGCTCTTGGTGACATCCCAGTCTTCAGTCCTCTGTTCACCATTAAAAGTGTCATTTGGAGTCACAGGCAAGTGTCAGATGCCAAGGAGGGAGATTTTTGTCTCTCGTTCCTTTTCTGCAGAAATTCAGGGATCTTGACATATTTTTTCAAAGCACTGAGAAAAGAAGGAATTATCTGGACCAAATATATTTGTTTCCTGCTTCCAAAAATGATAGTAGTGATCAGTTTTGTGTACATGAGTTCCCAGAAGCTAAAGACAATACAGCAAAGTCCCATCTTTACATATTTTCCAGCCAGTAAAAGAATTATCCATTGAGTAGAATTACTTAAGATATAAAAGTTGCAAATACTGTCATGTAATTTAAATACAGAATTTTATATGAAAAAAACATGGGAACTAAATTACCTCTCAAGTCTGTCATAAGAAAGAAATCATAGATCAGATACACTTAATCACTATAATTAACTAGTTTACCTTTATATCTCTATGGTTCATAAGGCTCTCTTTATTTTCCTTTATCTCTCTTTAAAGTAGAATATAATTCCTATTATGAATGTCACATTGGTTGTGTTCTCTGTGACAATGGAATTAACTTGCTTGGCCGAATGGCAAATCTATTATTCCAACATGTACTCACAGTGTAGTTAAAAATTCAGAATGCGCTAAAAATAAATGCTTCCCATATGAGTTAATTTCATTTTGTGAACTTGTATCAGTTTGTACTAGGGGTAATAAAACTTTTTTCTCAAGTATGTCTCATCAGAACGAGTAAAAGAAAATTCTTAAAAAAACCCCAATAATTTGAAATCTTCTAAATTTACTTTCTACGCTTTATGAAAGGGAAGCTAGTAATTTATAATTCATCTAACGAACTAAGTACCTCTAGGTTCAGTGTCACTATCTGCCCTTGATTGAAGAATGACTGCTTAATTGGGATGTGGTTGTAACTGATGGCACGTGGACTCTTAGCCTGTCCCAGTTGCAGGATGAAATGCTTAAACCTCAGTGGAAAAAGTTTATGATAATGTATTTTGCCTTGTTTATTTGGCTAAGAAAAAACATGCTCCGGGTAGAGTGGTGAGTTTGTTATGGTACAGAACTCCAGTTCAGCTCAGATTTGTGTCTAACAGCCTCTGTGATGGTGTTCATGTGCCAATAGCCACAATTTCTTATTTTTAGTATTTTTTTTTGTTTTTTTCCTTGTCTCTTTTTGAAAGTATCTTAGAAAAACAATGAAAAGCTGTGTGCAAGAAGCTTGAGCTGATTGTATGATGTATGATCATTTAATGTGCCAAAAAAGACATATGAAAACACTGGGGAAAAAAATTTCTTCATCACTTTAAATTTCATTTAGTTTATCTTAAGACCTTACTAGCAGCATTGTTCTTTCTTGTAAGAAATGGGATTTTTGTAGTTGGTGCTGTGCTGTCAGCAAGTTTTAGGTTACTTAACTGAGTATGTCACTAGTATTTTTTTTCCAGTTACTAAAATAAATTATAGTTACTTTTAAACATAACAGAGGCATTACCATTTGTAAATTAGAGCTCACAAGTATGAAATCAATGTATTCATCTGTATATAGTCTGGTCTGCCTTTGCAAATAAACATATAAAACTGAATCTAACATAGTACTGATTTTTTCCTTGTACTTTAGAAACACATTTGTGTTGGCGGTTAACAGTCATTATCATAGGCATGGGGTGTCTGGGTGTATAAATATACATATTTAAGAATATATAGACACGCACAAAAAAGTACATTTAATAACTGTCCTGGAACCAAAATCTACATTTCAGGGAACATGACACAGATATGGGTAAGACCCACTAGGATGATTAGATACTTTTTGGATGCAAAGTGATATGGAGTGATCTGTCATGGACATACTGCACTGATACTGTTAGGCATACTGTATTTTCTCTTAAAAAGTCCTTTGCACATAAAAATTTGTTTATTGTGTGCATGTAAAATAGCTGCCTGACATTTTTGCTGTAAGGCATCCTCAAATTCTTTGATATTGCAATGCTGAATACCATAGTTAGCCAGTGCACACCCTGTCCTGTCTGTCCCCAAATGCCTCTTGTGCTGGATTCAGACCATTAAAATGTTCTGAACTGATGGATGTTACCATCTGAACAGAATGTCCTTAGACTGGGACATGCCTTAGTAGCATGACAGGGTTAAAATGTAGAACCTTTATAGCAGTTTTGCTCCTTTAGAAGCCTTACCTGAAGAGCTAAAGCTGTCCTATAGTAACTGCAGTCCTGCCTAATTTGGGGCAAAATTGCACTACCAGAGCAACATGTATTGGACTGATCCAGTGGAGTGTCATGGAATCACTCTGGAGTCATTGTAGCCAAATTGACACACCAGTGCTTCAGCTTGTTTTGGTGTTCAAACATGACCAAATGGAAATATCACCTGAATTATGTGTTAGGTCTGTTAAATGCATGACTTCAAGTACTTCAAATGTGGGATGTCCTTCCTTTCTTGGTGAGGTGATTAAAATGAATCTGAAATGTCTAAGGGGAAAAGTTTTGAACATGTTTCACCAGCAACTAAGAAGAAAAGTGCAATATTCTCCTTCTTTATAATTTAAAATATTCCATTTCACTTTAGTAGAAACATGACTAATCTTTAGACTAAAAGTTGAAATTGTACAATGAACAGTTCATTCCAGAAGAGATTTAAGAGCAGGGTTAGTAAAAAATGAGATTATGATGACGTTGTGTTAAGGAAGCAGTAAATTAATTTGGCAGGAAAGAACCCCCCTTGCTTTCCAGCTTATCCTCAGATGTGAGAGGACCTGGGGGCGGCTAGGTCTAAATCCTGAGTGATGCCCAATTTGTCACTATGAGTCCGGTATCTCGGATTCACTCAGTAGCACTCTGTATTCCCCCCCAGCCACTATCTATGGACTTACACGGAGCCCAGTGAGAAACGGTGTGGCTGATTACGTGAATAGTGCAATTTATTCAAAGCAACAGAGTACAGGTTCTTGTGGATTGCCAGTGGTGAATACACTGTCTGCAACTTGTGTGTACACAAATACCAATATTGAAGGCAACTCTATAGTTGGGAAAACTGGCAACTCTAAACCTGGGAAAAAAAGTTAAAGTTAAGTTTTTGTGAAAGTTTGTATCTCACCCAAAGGTGTCCCTATGGGGGGGGAAGAGAGAGGTCAGCCCATTGATCAATCCCAGGAGTGACGTCTCCCACGATTCCCCAAAATTTCCCTTTTGTTCAGCTATTTTTATATTATTTTTTACCTTCAAGGTGGGGCTTGAGGGGCTGTAGTCATATATACCTTTGTTTCTGATTTGTGTAAAATTATTATAATGACATTATAATGAGCAAAGTTCACACAAGGGACAGCAATCTATCACAGGATGACGGACTTATGAGTCAGGGTTGCGAGGGTACAACTTATCACCCTTCAAGATCCCATCCTCTGCACCATTATCGCAGAAGCTGGTTGTGGTGTCTCCACTCCGCTCCATCCTCCGTGCCATGTCCAAGGTTGCAGATCGTGTTGCTTAGGTGACCAGTATGGAAGGTATTCCTTGCATGTGAGCTGTACACCACATTGGAGGTCTTCTTGATGTTATGATTATCCTTAATGTGCGAACAATGTTTGATGGTTTCAATTTTCAGGAATTACCCCATAGATGAATGCACAAAAAATATGGGAAAGACAGTAGTAATGTAAACTGTTTTATTCCCTGTTGATTATGAGAACAAGAGAAATGCTGGCTAAAGGCAGATGCAGTATGGCAAGGTACTGTTGTTCACTGTCTGCAGAAGATTCTGATTTGTAGAGATTTTGATATTTCAGTCTAGTTTTCCATTAGGAGTTAAGACTAATCGACATCAAATTTAAACTAGGTGTGGAAGGAAGTAGGACTATTATTTGGGGCTTTTTAACTGCTTGGCCTGCTATGCTCTTGACTCCACAGCAATATGTAAAGTGTGTAAAATTGCAAAAACATTTTCTACTAGCAATCAGACAATCACAGTGCCTGCTGATACCTGGACTTGTAGACTATATGCCTGTACTTGTATCTTCTACTATATCCCCCCAGCTGGCTGTCCTCCAATGACCATAACTGAATTTAAATGGACTGTTTTTCAATATATTAAATAGCTGCATCTTGATCTATTTATTAATTTCATTTTTTCTCAGAATACTGCCTCATAGGATCCAGTTCTTGATGGGAAATAATAAACCTTTAAACATTTGTTTTTTCAGTGATTATTTGCTGTGTTTCACCTGATTTCTGAAGAGGGCTGTGTTCACTTTTAGGTTGTACTTGTGAACTAAAGTTATATATAGAAGGTCTCTTACCTGTACATAAAAGATTAATAAATAGAGCATTTTAGGTGTATATGAGTTACACGTAACGTATATAACATTACACGTACACTATTTTTAGCTACTGTGTTTCTAGTTTGTAGACTCTGAAGTGCTAATCTGATCTTTTTTTTACCTTTTTTCTTCTGGGCTTTTGGTTTTATATTTATTTCCAGTCCTCTGAGGTTTTATTTCTACCTCTTGCTTCCATCTTTTATAATTTCTTTTTCCTTCATTCTTTCTTAACTTTCAGCTTGCTTCCTTTTTCTTCAACTCTTCCTTTGTCAACTATGGACATCTATTGTTGGGTTTTTTCACCATATTGGACATAATTCCTTAATTACTTTAATTCCATAATTCCTTAATCCGTAATTTTCTTCTTTTCATCCTTCCTGTCAGTGTACTTTAAGACATTTTTTCTTGGATCATACCAAAATATTAATCCAGTATTGTTGCCATCAGTTCTGGTGTTTGGGCTTGTTTTTTTGGATTTGTTTGTTTCTTCTAGAGGTGCCTTGTCTTTTTATTATTATAAGGTGAATCCAAAAAGAATTGTTTATCTCTTTCTCTAGTCCAGCAATTTTTACTTGCAAAATTCCTGGTCAAGTAATGGGTCTACTGCTAGCTGTGGTAAGAGTCCTTACTTAGAGAGTCCAGGTTTAAAGATATGTAAAGAGATATCAGGATATAGAAATCTTATTTACAGTGTTTTTTACTAATGAGATATTAGTATTATGAATTGGTTGTTCAGGCCAGGTTCAGATTATGCAATGTGTTTGGGGTTTTTTAAAAATTATTTTTCTTTGTAGGAGACACTGGATTTGAGTAGATTGTTATTTTTAGGGTAGACAATGGCTTTTTTTTTTTAGCATTGCCAACCTATAACACTGTCTTACATTATACTGAAGACTGTCTCGGTATATCGTGTTGAGAAGTCAGGGCCCAGGTTTGGGAAAATGGTACATGGAGACTTAAATGCATTTCAGACTTTTTGCTCCTCCTCTTATGCCAATTCTGGTCAACAAAATGCTTCAGAGGTTAGTTGGTCATGTGCTGGAAATATTATTTTCTTACAGAGCTCTTATTCTGAATGTTAATAGTTTTCTATAATATAGCACTTTGTGTGGAGAAGGCTCAGATAAGCAAACCTTAAAGCCTTGGATTTCTTCCAAAGTAATTTATTAGTTTTCTATTTATAGTAATATATCTGTCCATGTGTTACATGCCTGACCTGTTGGATCCAATGTTTGTTCAGTGAGCAATGAAATCAACGCAGCTGCTTCACTGCAGGTGCGTGCTCAGGGCCCACAATCCCTCTGTGTACCACTGCAGCAGTGGTTCCTCTCACCCCTGGCTCTGTGGGGCTGCATTGTGCTGAGCTCTGTGCACTGTGCAAAACTCTGGACCTTCTTTCCCTTGGTAGAGGCACTATTTTGTGCGTTTCTCAGTCGAGTCTACCTACATAGTGGATTTTGTAATGTCCAAGATACTTACATTTCTATAAACCTTTCTTTTAAATACAAATTCAAAAGAAACTAGGTAGACAGGGACTGCTAGCCAGACAGGGTGGCTTCATATACCATGTTTGCTTGAAAACACTGAAATAAGAATGATGTTTGGAGAATTAAGTCTTGATTCTCTTCTTTCTGTGAATAACCATAGCACTCGATATTTATTGTTGATTTTTCTCTAAACTTTATCCATGCAGTCTTGAAAGTTGAACAACATACGCCAACTTGAAGTAGAGTCAAGGACGTTTTTTTGCCTTCTATGCAGTACAAACATTATACCAGAATGTAGAGTTGTAAGTCAACACAACAGTGTGACATGATTGATTCATGTTTAGATTGTTCTCTGCTATAACTTGTAGGTCCCTCTGTAGAAAAAGGAAAATGTTTAAGTGTGTAGAAAACATATTCTACAGCTCAGCCCCATGGCAAATCTAGTCCTGTACTGCGTGTCTAACAGTGGAAACAACATGACCCTCATCATCTCTACTAGTGGGCACATCCCTTGTATTTTCTCTAGCATCTACTCTGGATGTGGTTTTGAAGGATTTGTCTAATTTCTTTTTAAACCTCCTGCTGCTATTTGCTTTCACAGCCTCCCGTGGCAACAAATTCCAGGTTTTCAATATCCACTTCATAAAAAAGCACTTTATCTTTTTGAAACTTGACTCCTACAATTTTAATAAACTTCCCCTATTTCTGCTATTGTGGTACATAGTGAATAATAATTTTTGAATATAATTTTCACTATACTTGATGGTCTTGTGATGATTTTGTACCCCTTGGTCATATTTCTTTTCCTCTTCAAACTACAGACTTCTACACTTTTTTGGTCTGTCTTCCTAAAGTATCTACTCCAGCCTCTTAATCATTTTGACTATCCTTTTTCCTAATGGTTTCTCAGTTCCTGTATCTGTGCAACTAGTTGCTCCTACCTGCTGGTAGCTCTTTTCTTTTCCTTAATTGAATTTTAACCTATTTTTCTCAACATACCCACTAAATTGTCAAGTGTATTTTGAAATTTTAATCTAGTCTTTCAGCATGCTTTCAATTTGCACTGCTTTGTTTTTGATCTAAAACTTAATAAGCACATTTCATTTGTAGCCCATAATTTAGATTGTTAACAAAGACATGAACAAAAACAGATATGCGGCAGAATCCTCTAAATCTTCTCTAAAACACCCTCCCATTTCTTTTCAAGGAGCGTGATATTCCAATCAGGCTTACACCCATCCTCTAGTAATCTGGACACTGTCTTTGTGGTTTGTAAGAAAGTTTTTATTGAAGATCAAAGTGTATGTTCTTTTGTGGTGGGTTTACCCTGGCTGGGTGCCCGGTGCCCACCCCTAGTCCCTCNGGGAAAATCAGCTCAGACAGACCCACTACATCTTTTCAGCTTCTCTAGCAGGGGAACAGGGGCCATAACCAGGAAAGATGGAAATCAAAATTGATCAACTTTTTCTTGACAAAATTTCCTATCTCCTAGATGTTTGTGTATAATGGCTTCATTACTTACTTGTTCCAGTATTTGCTAGAGATTGAAGTTGAAATAACTAATTTATTATTTCCCAACTTCTATTGCCTGCCCACATTTAATATGGCGTACATTTTTGCTTTTTCCTGTCTTTTTATACCTCACTCATGCTTGCGAGTTTTCAGAGGTAAATGCTAAATGTTCTCTTAGCCTCAGTCAGTGTCTTAAATATCCAAGGATGAAGCTCACAACAGACAATTTGAAATAATTTAATTTAACTTTCAAATCTTGGATCAGTTCCTTCCTATATTTTTTTAATAGGATCTTAGGTGTTGATTGGTGTTAATCATACTAGCTGGGAGATTTGAGGCTGCAATGAAGATTATTACTGTATATGGATTCTAGATTAATGGAAAACTGTCTTTACAATTCTTCTTTAATAAACACACATAATTATTTTAAGACCCAAGGTGAATCCAAGAATAATTGTTAGTTCCTTGTTATCTTTGATAAGTGCATAGTAGCATGCCATAAAATCCCACTCATAAGCAGAATTTTAAGAGCTGTTGAACATGTTACTAGTGTTGAAGCTGAGCTCTTTTGTTCTCACACTGGTGTTCAGATATGTTTCAGGAAAGAGCAGACTACTGATGTGACAGAAGATGTGAAAACTACATCTTAGAGCCTCTGTGGTTCTGACAAGCAGATATGAACTGTGTATTAATATGCTGTTTAAATATTATCTCCCTTATTCTTTAACCAGATATGAAAATGAAACACTAGTTCAAAGCCATGACATGTTTTGTTGTTATGTGCTCAGCTTTGTCCATAGATGCAGCGTTGCAATTTCATGGCTCCTGTTTGGGGAGAGAAAGACATTTTTGTACTATATTGAGCGAAAAGTAAATTCCTGATTAAGTATAATGTCTTACAGAAATACCTATTGTTTGTACAGAAACTGAAAGCTTTATGAGCCATTGAAGTGTCCTTAACAGCTTTTGAGCAACAGGAGTGTAGCAAAGATGGAGGTCTTTTTCTTTCTTGCTCTCATTTTCAATTCTGCTTAAGTATCACAGGCTCTGATGCAACCTAATTAACGTGGATTATCCTTTTTCTTAGTAATAACCAAAAAAATAGGGTCCTTCTCAGATTAAAATTGTCTGAATAGTACTATACTGCATAGCTGTTGTGTGGATTTTGTTCTTTTTCTCAATCTCTACCTAGGGGTATAACGTATCATGCTTTGTTTTAGTAAACACGGTGTTTTCATAGATTTGTTTTAATGCAGATATTGTTTAAGCTAGGTGAGGCAGGTGAAAGAATTGCATTTTGCTCACAAAATGGAAAATAGCAGCATTTTTGATAGTCCTTGTTCCTGCAGGAGTTTCTTTCCCAGTCTTTCTTAAGCTCTGAAGAAATCGTTCTCCCATGCAACAGAATTTCTGGGCTTACAGTAGAGACATTTCCACATTGTTAAGAGTGAGATCTCAGCCATGGTTGTCTTCTGACAAATCCAGTCAAGATAGTATATGCTCTGACCTCAGGCCTCTTGACATCTCTAGCAGTCTTCAAATATGTAGAGAGAAGAGAGACTGCAGCAGGAAAGAATTAAATACTCTGTTGTCTGTTTTCAGCAAGTATGGAAAGGGGAAAAAAAAAATATTTCTGCCTAGGAGACTTAAGCTAGGCATTAATAAGTTATTAACATGTGGGATGAGTTGCCTGAAGAGACTGTAGAATCTCTTTCAACTGGAGATTTTTAGAGACAGGTTAGACAAATATGTTAGAAGTAATATTTGTATAAATTAACTGTGTAAGATGGACTGCATAAGATTTTGAGATCCCTCCCAACCCTGTATTCCATAATTAAGTGTTGAAGACTGAAAGCTTAAACACAGAGGGGTTTTAGGCATTTAGTGAAGGAAGCAGGAGGATAGGTGTGATGAGCTCTGAGAGATCACAGTTGCCAAGGGGATACAGAACAACATAGCATCAAGCAAACATTTCGCCCAAGCCTACTGACGAGAAAGTCTGAAGGGCAAATCTAACAGATTTCCATCTATGGCGTGAGCTCTTCTATTTTGAATGCTCTCAAGAAGCCTGCTATTACTTGCACATGCACACACAGATACACACAGGCGCGCATGGATGGTATAATAGAACAGTGATATGGTCTGTTCTAATCTATTTTAATTAGAAAAATCCTATTAGATTGCCTGCAGTACAGTGTTAGTGCATGAAAATTAAGATTTATTACTACTGTCAAAAGAAAGGCTCAGAAGACCTGTTTGGTGCTAGTAGCTAATATTCTTTGTTTTCTAATATAAACATTGATTTGAATCTAAGCAATATTCAAATACTAATTTCTAATGTTATATATATATTTGAAAGCAGTCAATCACCACTCAGCAGGAGTAATTATAAAATGAACTGTAAAACCATTCATCATCCTCCTTAATAACTGTATATTATTTTTTAAATGGTCTTTACCTGACCCTTCAAACCTCTGACTAAAATGTAGTGCTAGGAGAATCACAAACTCATAATTTTTGCTTTGTTTTCTTTAATATTTTGTGTTATACTTTTGTTCAAAGAAAAAATACTATTGTCATGGTTTGATAGGGTTGGGCTTTTTTGTGTATGGATTTAGAAGGTCCCCTACACTATTTCTAATCATGCTCTTAAGCTGGTATTTAAGAAAATGTGAAATAAATAATCCATTATAATTGTCAAAGACAAATGCGTAATGTAAAGGAACTGTGTAAATAAGAGCAGTTCATTGCATTTGTGCAGTTCTGCCTTTATTTTAGCTCTGGCAGAATGTCACTGGTCTTACTAGTTGTGCTAAGTTTGTGCTGCTCCTAGTGAGAAGCAGTCGGTCAAACTGCAGAGCTTGACAAGCTGTACACAAGCAGAACTGAAAGAACAGGTATTTAAACTTTATACAAATTTTAACTACAACATAGAAGTCAAGAAGTCTTGAATATGTTTCTCAAAATTATGTGGAATGAGAATTAAAGCTAAATTAGGAGAATCCATTCAGAATTATTGTGGCCTCCCCTTTCTGTGTTCCTTGAACATAACCACCTAGAAATTACTGCCATAATATTAAGGCATCTGTTGCACCTGTCTGGTTTTTTTACCCCTCCTTCTTGTGGTACCATATCATTTATGATACACTGTTGATTTTATATAACTTTTGGCTTTTAAGTTTTAAGCTAGTTAAAAGAATTTAGTTTTCCTGGTTTGGGAGGAAAAAGAACGCTAGTGTTGTGAGCTGTGCTGGGTCACATTCCCTGCTCTTAGGAGCTAGAGAATGAGCCCTGGCTCTGTTTGGTTCACTGGTATGGGATTAACTTTGCTATCTTGCTGCCATGGTGATATGCTCAGTGCTTGAAAGAAGCTGGATCAAACAGTTTCTGCAAATACACTTACAGAACTGTAAAAAAACTGCATGAGACAATGGTCATCTTTGCAAGAGTGTGATGAAGAAACTGCATAAAGCAGCATAAAGCAACGTCCCACACCTGAATACCTCTTTATCTTTGGCACTTCTTGGTTTCTCTTGCCAGTAGTATGAGGTAATGAAGCAACGTTTGAACATTTTTTGCTTAAGTCCTACTGCGCATCTGGCTGCAGCCTTAGTTCTGGACATCCAAATACAGTCATTTCTAATTCTCTTTGCACATTGCCCTGATTATACCTAGCAGCAAAACTAAAAAGATCTGAATTTTATTTATTTCAGAAGCAGGCTTTGTGAAAGGTTGAAGGTTTTCATATGCTGCATTCTTGGAAGGCTTTAGGTAATACATCAGAAAACACAGATTTAAGCATATATTAGAAATATATAAAAATGTCTAATATGCATTATATTTAGAATATACATATAAACCAAGCAATATATTCAATGTTATTGTTAGGTAAAAGGTTATATTTCTCGCTACATTTCAGAAAAGTTGTTCCTGTTTGTCCAAAGAAGTTGCTTGCTGTGTTTTGCATTTTCACAGACTAAAATAAAATGCTTGTATCTGATTTGTTTTGGAATGCATGAGCTTGCTTCTTCTGGGATGTGCACTAGTTTGGAAGTTTGGGAAGCTTATTTACAAAAAAAACAAACCTCAGGTCTTTTCTTTGTGCATATGGGAAAATGTTCTTATTATGCTGAAACTTATTATCTCTTAAATAAAATGTCAGAAACAATGGAAATACTATAAAGTTGGTTTTTGGCTGCAAGCATGATGTTGCTTCCTTTCCCTTGCTCTTTTCCTGCTTTCCCATAAACTTTCCCATTCTTTCTAAAGCTTTTTTTCTTTATGTGACATTTTATTTACAGGACAATAATGAAAATTAAGAAAATAACCTTAGCAAAAGAAGTTATGTATGTATGTGTGGTTTTGTGCAAATTTTCTTCAGTAGAAAAATACACATTATATTTGTTTGAACATTTGATTTCAGAATTAAATATACTTCACATTCATGCAGCTATGTAAATTGCATGTCAGGAGATTGTCTTTAGGATCTTTCTCATTTATCCAGGCCTGTACACAGTTGTATCTGAATTAGTACTGCAGCAATTCATATTGTAGAATGAGGTAGTGTTATGCCATGTTTTAATATTTAATCTGAGATGTGGAGGGCATTGCCTATCATACTGAGCAACACTCTCCCATTGTTTCCTTTTCCTTTGTGTAGCAATAAAAAAGGATTTTGCTCTTCAGTCTTCTTGCAGTGACATGTTTTATTTCAGCCAAACACAACAAAACTCTCAATACTTTTGAGTGTCATTTTAAGTGTGTACTTCACCTGTGAGGCACAATCAGAAAATGTGTAGTTAATGTAAGAATCATTATTTTAATGCATAATGCTTTTCTTGTGGTACCAACAGAAAACAGTTAAATTATGAGTGTTATTTGTAACATTAATTATTTAACAATGTCTGAGAGATTTAAAATACATCTCAAGGTGATACTTGAAGGACAGTTTTGAGAGTGTTTTCATCCTGAGGTGTGTTTCATGTTGGCAGCTATGGCAGTGAGATCTTCAAAAAATTTTTAGATCTTATGTAAAAGTTTTAGAGTCTCAGGTCATTGACTGGAACGTGCTCACACCATTAAAATTTTTTTAATCTTAATCTCTTTCAGTCCCAGCAAAGATGCATTGTGATCTTTGCACTGGTATGCTGCTTTGCAATTCTGGTTGCACTGATATTTTCGGCAGTGGATATTATGGGAGAAGATGAGGATGGACTTTCAGAAAAGAACTGTCAAAATAACTGTCGGTAAGAGGTAACAAACAAAACTTCTCTTTTGGGGTGGAAAAGAAACACATATGTGCTACCTAATGGCATGTAGTAATTACCATAGTCCTGTGGTGTCATTGGGAAGAGTAGGTAACAGAGGAAGAAATGGTTTCTCACTTTGAATTTCTGGTTTTGGAGGTTGATTTGACAAAATAAAGCACACTTCTTGAAGTTAGTTTTGGTAGTATGTTTTGAGCAAGACCCTTGTGTTAGTTCAATTACTTAATAAGACATAGTCAAAGCCTATTACATTTCAATAAATGAGTACTGAGGTGGCTTATATAGTTCCAAATTCTGTCATCTTCCCAAGAGCTTTTTTTCTTTCTCCAGGAGGGTCATTGAGCATTTTTGACCTAAGACTTCTGTTTCTTTTATACAGTGGGAGCTTTTATATATTCCTGTTTGTTCCACACCCCTCATAGACACAGCGGCTTGGCTAGGAACTGTGAAGTAAATTAGTGATATGGTCAGAAAGACTGGAGTATTGACTATGTTGGTTTAAGGTTTACCTCAGACAGCTGCCATGGTTGTGTATATCTTTTAACTTTAGATTTAAGTAGGTGATTAGATATCTTGGGGCCTTTGATTTCCAGACTGTGAATTTTATTTTGCTGTTCCTCACTGTCAGGTTCCTCCATGAATCCATTGATCAGTGATGACCAGTGCTTGTCCTGTCTGGTATTGTCCAAGGTCCTTTTCTGTCCACCAGTAAAGCTGATTTAACAAACAATTGTAGACTTCTTTCACAATTGTATTCTGCTTTTTTTCAAGTCTTTAACTTGTATATAGAGCAGTGTCCCTGGTTCCTTTTGTGGAAAAACTCATCCTTAAGTAAAGTCCCAGAAATCCCTTCTAATCTGATCAGGGATTGCTGGAGTGGGAAGTGGCCTCTAGTCATCCTGTAGTCCTGCAGTTCCACTGCTCAGAGAAGGGTCAGCTACAGCAGGCTGCTCAGGGAGGTGCACAGTCAGGCGTTGCATAGCTCCAAGGATGGACTCCACAGCCTTCCCAGGCAATCTGCTTCACTGTTTGTACAGAATCTACCCAGCTACCAATGGCTGTGTACACAATGGATTTGAGATAATTTATATTTACTTCTTAGAATAATCGAAGGAGAAAATTAATGTTTATTTGAGCCTTTTCTCTTTATTTGTGCTATTTTTTTGTTCACTTTATGTGAAAACTCTTTGGGAACAGTGCCTTTCTAGGCTGCACCTGCTACAGTGCAGTCAGCAGCAATTCACAGTCCAGCAAATTGGATTACATTTTTGCAATTATACTACATTTTTACAATATTTTTACATGCTGCTACATTGGGTGAGGAGATTTGTAGCTCCTTTCAGATAGGACATACCTGCAGCATCACATAACTTTGTCCTGAAACCAACTATCCTTCTGGCACTTTTTTTTCAACACTGCTTTGTTTTGTTGAGTTGCCGTTTTTTGGGTTGGTTGGTTTGTTTGTTTTGTGACATGTCTGTTGCTAATCTGTTCACTTTCTTGTATGACTACATTTCTGGGCAGCCTTTTATCTTGTCTGAATTTTCTGGAGTTCAGCTAGCTTTGCTTTCCTCGTCAGGATCTTAGATATTCTTCACTGTGAGTTGCAGCCTTCCAAAATTTTTAAAGATACTGCATGTGTCACCTCTACACCCACTATTTCCACGTGTGAATCTTTGACAGAACTAGGTCAGATAAGGGGAAAGTCTTTCTGCTCATTGGCTTCAAGGTGCTGCACACGACTTCAATACACACAACTACTGCACCGTGTTTTCCTCTTAGTTGTATCAACTAATGGCTCCTATTTTGTTCTGGGTAGCTCCATAGGCCTAGCCAATGAAGAGCTTAATCTTCTTCACTTTGTAAATTCAGAGTGCTGTGGAAAACCCAGATATTATTTTTTCTATAAGAGATTAATTGCCTTTGTCTCTTTGTATGAGTTGCACCAATCTGCCTTTCCAAAGAATACGCACCTTTGCTCAGTTTTCTGTTGGTTGGTGTGTATCACGCTTGTCTCTCCTGGACTGTTAGAGAAGCCTGGGAGTAAATCCAGCACATTGACTTTAAACGTAAGAGTCAATGAAACTGCTCTGCATTTACAGTGATAAAAGTGATCTCAGACCCTAGCTCTATTTTAAGGTGCCTTTCACAGAGTGATTCAAGTGCGTGATCTAGCTACTAATGCCTAAACCAGAAGGTACATCAATGCTGTGTGTATAAACTGCCTTAACCATTTCTAATAACAATATCCAAGTGCTGGCAGCTGCTACCTGCTAACGTTGAATCCTTCTCCACATGATGAAACTGGGCTCCTTTATGTGTTAAATATACTTGCAGACTTAACTGAAGTGCTGTAAGATCAATTGCTGCATATATTTAGTGGTATATATTTAGTACTTGGGGTAAGCACTTTTAATAAGTAAGACAAGAATTATTGAATTCTTATATTTCTGCTGTGTGAGTACTTTCCCTGAAATTCGGGAACAGGCACTTGCATTTGCAGGATGTGCTGAGACAATGGTAATAGATGGTCTTTTTTTTTTTTTTAGATTAAATTATTTTCAAATACAGATTTGCATACATGATCCTAGAATTCCTTTTTGGTTTTAATTTATTGAATTTGTGAAGAAGCTTGATGGGAAAAGATGCCAATAGTTTGTTAAAGGTTTTTGTGTTCTGAAAATTGATTTCATTTCAGTCTTTTTATTTTAAAGGATAATATGTCTGAAATAAACCTGTGGCCTAGAATAGTTCTTTGGCTAGAAATTTTTGGGGCTTGTGCCAGAAAATAGCAAGTGAGAATTTTTTTTAAAAGAGAGAGAGAGAAAGAGAAAGGAAGACAGTCTGGAGATTTTTGTAGCCTGAGAGAGGAATCATTGAGGTATGTTGTAAACAGTATTTTCCACTAAAGCCTGCGTCTCTTTTGTTATTGTGATTGTATTGCTGTTCATGAATATAAATGCAGCCTTTCTGTTTGCTGCTTGTAATTCAACGAAAGGTTCTTCTTCGGTTAATCATTCCTTACACTGTACAACATAAGGAATACTTCCTGTAGTGTTGCCAAAAAGACCTTCCTCTTTACTGATGTATCTACTTTTCTTGGAGGCTTTGTAACAAACACAAGTCAGGGAAGTGGAAAAGTCAGGTTTTTTCATGTTTTTCACTGAGTGCTGAAGAAATTGTTGACATCCATCTCAAAGGGTACATAGGAAATAGCACTTTTTAATGAAAATGTGGTCATTTGTGACTGCCGCAATGTGAAGTGAGATTGCTCTAGGCTTGCAAACCGTTTCCCACTTTGCTTGTTACACAGAGGAACTTGATATTCAATAATGTTAAGTAGAATATTCAAGAAGAACTTGAATATTCAAGAAGAACCTGAGTATTTGAGACTTAACTGAGAAATGACTGAAATTAAGTTTTTTCATTTTGAAGTGTAGATACAGAAACCTAGGGGTTTTTTAGTCTGCTTTGCATGTTGCAATCAAAAAATCCAAATAGGTAATTTAAAAGGATTTACAGCCCTGTCCTAAAGGGGGCAAATAAATGTATTTATCAGATTAGACCCAGTTAGAATTAAATCTAGCCAGGGAGATCAAGGGGAATAGCAAAAATTTCTACAGGTATATTAATGGTAAAAAGAAGACTAGGGAAGGTGTGGATCCCCTCAGAAAGGAAACGGGAGAGAGTGACAAGCGATATGGAGAAGGCCGAGGTTCTTAATGACTTTTTTACTTCAGTCTTCACTGGCAAGGGCTCCAGCCACACTCCCAGAGTCACAGAAGATAATGTCAGGGGCTGGCAGAAAGAACTGCCCATTGTAAGCGAAGATCAGGTTCGTGACCATCTGCTGAACCTGGAAGTGCACAAGCCCACGGGACCCGATGGGATACACCCACAGGTACTGAGGGAACTGGCAGATGAGGTTGCTAAACTGCTCTTTGTTATATTCCAAAAGTCCTGGCAGACTGGTGAAGTCCCCACTGACTGGAAAAGAGGAAACATAGCCCCCATTTTCAAGAAGGGAAAGAGGGAGGAGCCGGGGAACTATAGGCCAGTCAGTCTCAC
>VYZX01012584.1:53980-72271 GCA_013401335.1 Brachypteracias leptosomus
AAGAGAAGCGTGGCCAGCAGGTCAAGGGAGGTGATTCTCCCCCTCTACTCCACCCTCATGAGACCCCACCTGGAGTACAGTGTCCAGTTCTGGAGCCCCTATTACAAGAAAGACATGGATGTGCTGAAACGTGTCCAAAGGAGGGCCACAAGGATGATCAGAGGACTGGAGCACCTCTCCTACAAGGATAGACTGAGAGAGTTGGGGTTGTTCAGTCTGGAGAAGAGAAGGCTCCGAGGTGACCTTATTGTGGCCTTCCAGTATCTTAAGGTGGCCTACACAAAAGCTGGTGAGGGACTTTTTAGGATGTCAGGTAGTGGTAGGACTAGTGGGAATGGGTCAAAACTAGAGGTGGGTAGATTCAGATTAGACGTTAGGAAGAAGTTCTTCACCATGAGGGTGGTGCGACACTGGAAGAGGTTGCCCAGAGAGGTGGTGGAAGCCCCATCCCTGGAAATTTTGAAGGCCAGGCTGGCTGGGGCTCTGAGTAACCTGATCTAGTGGGAGGTGTCCCTGCCCATGGCAGGGGGTTGGAACTAGAGGATCTTTAAGGTCCCTTCCAACCTTGACGATTCTATGATTCTATGGTTAATTGCCAAGCACCACTGTAAAAATTACTGTCTTCTACCGATACATCCATCGCATTTCAAATAAAGAGCTGGAGGGTGATGGGAGAAGGTTTGTAAAATTTATCAGTCAGACAAATTCTGGCTTCACAATTAAAATTAGAATCTGAACTCTACTGATTGGAAAACTGTACTGGTTTAGATAAAATAATGCTGATTATACTTATTTACACTGTCCTATATAACTTTCATGTAGTAAATTATATGGGAAGAGACTGGCTGATTGGATGCAGGCTTTTAATTTTATTTTTTTACACGTGGACCAGCTCTGCTAGGAGGAAGCTTTTTACTTAAAAGGGTGCTGTACACCCTTGGCCTCATTTCACAAAATTTTATTTCAGAATGCTAGACTTAAGAAATAGAAATGGCTTTTGACCCTTCCTATTTAAAGGAATGTCAACTGATCGACGTTTAAGGAATAAAAAAAGTAGTAACAACAGTGAAAAGATGAGTTTTTGCAGTTTGTGCTTGATTTGGGGCACAAATAATTCTCTTGACACATCCATATTAATGTTGTTAGGCAGCCCTGATATATGAGACTGGTTTAATAGGGTATGCTTAGCAGTCTGGGAATTTTGCCTGTCTTGTGGTAGGCCCATAAGACACTGCATCTATAAAATTAGCTTATTGTTAATGGCTTATCTATTGTGAATCAGATTTGACTAGCCTCTGACATAATGTCAGTCAAGACTTACTTTGCTTTGTTGAAACTGGCTGGTTAACTCTAAAAATGGCAATCTGGGAAACTGAAGAAATTTCAACTATTAAGAGGATGGTCTCTGTTATCCAAAGTGTTTGAATCAAGGTCATTTTGATTTATTGCCAGTAACTTTAGCCATTCAGTATGCCTCTACTCATGCTTGTTGCTGCTGGTACTCATGCTAGGGTTCCTAGAGAGCTTGCACATGCCTTTAATTATCCTCATCTCACTGGGTTTTCCAGTATCAATTGTAATGGTAGTAGCAGCTGGCATAGCTCCTGCCTCTGTCTGTGGGTTTGGCTCTGTGTCTTGAGACGGCCTAAGGAACAACAAGGTGGAAAAGGAAGCAGTGGTAGCTACTTTCCTAAGTTCCCAAGTTTAGAGTGTACTAAAACTCTTTTTCTGGCAATGATGGTAATTGGAGGATTTTCTTGTGTTCAAAGTGGATTCTGCCTTGCATTCTGTTCCAGTGACACAATTTTGCTATTTTGATAATTTCTCTTGTCTTCAGAGTAATAGGTAATGAAGGCACTTTTTCTTTTCTGTTTGGATTTGTGTTGGAGGAATTTGCTTTTCTGTGTGCCATGAGTGCCATGAGTTACATAGTTGACCTGGTGATTGTAGAGAGTCTTTGACCAATTATGCCCTATAGCATGTAGGTGGCGGTACTTGGACAGTGTTTGTGTTTGCTTTGAAAATTGTTTGGGACAAGGGTTTGTATCTTCTATAATTTTGGTATCCTACAGAAGAGCTGAGTCCTCCTGTTGAAATACTAAGCTTTAGATCTCAACAGTGCCCTGCAGCACAGAGTTCCAGAGATGAAATCTAGTTGTATAAAATAATTATTTGTATTGATCAATTATGTGTTGTGTGCATTGCTTTCAGTTTCATTAGATGTTTCTTTATTCTTGGGTTGTGAGAGAGCACTCACAATTGGAGCCCACAATTGATGTTTTTCTATTGCTTTATAAATCCTTCCTTCAACTCCTCTCTTCTATTTCATCAGTAGAGTTTTGCAGCACTGTTAAGTAAGCATACTGCAGCACATGCTTATGTTGGTTTACCTTGGAAGTGCTTTGCCCCTGGCTGATTGTGGGGGAGATTTTCTTTGCGCTGCGTGGGTTCTGAACATAGCAAGGTTTATATTGACTGGTTTCTATTTAATAAACACACTATGATAGGCATAATAATTAAATGTCTAAACAGAACAAGATGCTCAGGTTTTGAAAAAAAAACTGTTAAAGAGCAACAGAAGATTTCTATTTACAAAACACTTATGGCACTTGGCATAAAAATGCCTTCTGTCAACATGATGGACAAGAGAAGTGAGTGCACCCTAAGTAAGTTTGCAAACGACATCAAGTTGGGCAAGACTGTTGATTTGCTTGAAGGTAGGAAGGCTCTACAGAGGGATCTGGACAGGCTGGATCGATGAGTTGAGGCCAATGGTTTAAGGTGCAGGGTCCTGCACTTGGGTCACAACAACTTCATGCAACACTCCAGGCTTGGGGAAGAGTGACTGGAAAGCTGCCCGGTGGAAAATGATCTGAGAGTGTTGATTGAAAGCTGGCTGAATAGGAGTCAGCAGCATGTCCAGGTAGCCAAGAATGCCAACAGCATCCTGGCTTATAATAGAAATAGTGCAGCCAGCTGGACTAGGGAAGTGATCATTTCCTGTACTTGGTACTGGTGAGGCCACACCTTCAGTACTGTGTTCAATTTTGGGCCCCTCAATACAAGAAGGACATTGAGGTGCTCGAGTGTATCCAAATAAAGACAACTACAAGAAGCTGGTGAGGGGTCTAGAGAACAAGTCTTATGAGGAGCGACTGAGGGAACTGGGGTTGTTCATCCTGGGAGAAAAGGAAGGTCAGAGCAGACCTTATCACTCTCTACAACTACCTGAAAGGAGGTTGTAGTGAGGTGGGGGTTGGTCTCCTTTCCCAAGAAACAAGCAATAGGACAAGAGCAAACAGCCTCAAGTTGCACCAGGGGAGATTTAGGTTGGACATTAGGAAAAATTTCTTCACTGGAAGGGTTGTAAAGCACTGGAACAGGCTGTCCAGGGAAGTGGTGGAGTAGCCATCCCTGGAGGTATTTAAAAGATGTGTAGATGTGGTGATCAGGGGCATGGTTTAGCGGTGACCAGGCAGTGCATGTCCCTGTAGACAATTAATTATTAATTTCATCATATTGAATAGGTCTGAGCTTCAACTTATTTTGTCCAAATGTACAAACCATTCTTTTTCCCCTACTCTTTCTTCAGTTAAATCTAATGGTTTCCTCTGAAGTTTAGAACAGAGTGCTTTAGAGTGTCCTTAAGGCAGCTTTTCAAGCCATGACAAGCATTGTTTAGGATGTAATGCAGAGATTGACATACTTTGATTACTTGAAAGTTCTATATTTATGTATGTGTATGTTTCTCCTTTCATGAGAATGTTCCAACCTTAATAGAAATCAAATTCCAATTACTTTAAGGTTCCTGAGTAATGTAGGTGTGATAAAGGAACAATTCATATGCTAGAGTAGCCGTTCTTCTGTGTAATTTGTTGAGTTTTCTCTATGATCAAATCCCTCTTTCTGTTTTGCTTTTTCCCTCTTTCCTTTCCTTCTTAATGTGTTCAAAAACCTGAAATTACTCCATCCTGGCAGGCCACAAGATTTCCAAGGTCATTTTCTTTATCAGATTGTAAGGCAGCTCTAAACAGTTACTCAATCTAGAGTTACTGATCATTTTCATGATCTTGAAGACTGATTTGTGACACTTCAGAGAGGTTTTTATTCTACCTGGTGAGAATAGTGATCCAATTTAATAAAGCTCCCTGATAAATCATTCTTCCTTTCCTCTGTGGGAAAGGCATTAAAAGTGGCTAAAATTTGTAGTAGAATCTGTCTGATTTCATGTTCCATTTCAGGGTGACTTGTTCATTCAGCCAGGGCTGGCTTTACATCAGATCCTAGCAATCAGCTGTTCCGGTGACACCATTTATTTTTAATTGCTTCTCCACCCTCAGAGCAGGATATAAAAAAGGTACTTATTATCATGTCAGCTTACAGTAGATGTGTTGAGTTCTGTGTCTAATCCTATGATGGTGCTGCAAGTATCCTCTCAGCCAGCATGATTTGATGCTCCTCAAGAGTACAAGTGTAACATGCTAGACACTGCCTTTGGTGACCTGCTGAGTATGTGCCTGGGTCTGCTTCCCAGAGCACCCAGGGCAGTGCTGCAGTTAAGCAAAAGCAGTTGCGGTTCCTGTTGAAGCCTAAGCTTTATACCAGAGGTGTTGGTACTGCTTGACTGGGTGGGCTGGAGCTATCCTTTTCAGCCACATGCAGCACTTTGCCAGTTGTAGCACTGAGGTCGTAGTCAGACAGCAGCAGGTCTTGGTGTTAATGCCCCACTGGGAGGCATGGAGGAGAATTGATGGTTGAGGTTTGTTAGAACTGTTTTTTTTCAGACGCTCTGTACATATTTCTGGAAGCTGTACTTAGGTAAAATATTCAGGATTTTCTTCTTGATTTGTTTTCCTTG
The DNA here is from genome assembly GCA_013401335.1 of Brachypteracias leptosomus. Lineage (NCBI taxonomy): Eukaryota > Metazoa > Chordata > Aves > Coraciiformes > Brachypteraciidae > Brachypteracias > Brachypteracias leptosomus. The sequence continues at coordinate 58,839 of VYZX01012584.1, forward strand.
TAATAATACATTGGTTCTGAGGCACCTCTATGGTCTTTCATATGGTTTCCCTATGTCCATGTCTCTGTAGTTAGTGAGAGCATCACTGTCTTGTGAGTAATGCTTCAGATACCAAGTACTCTGGTGTGTTGGGCAGCTGAACCTCTCTGATTATGACCTCTGTTAAGAGGGAAAGTGTGAGTTTTCTTCCTTTATTCAACTTACCCACATCCAATTGTCTTGACCAAGAAAAAAAAAATGCATTGGAAGACTTGATCCATTTTATTACCATTACTATTTTTAGTAGATCTACTTGGAACTCTTGTAAAAAATATGTTACACTCATATATATGACCACAGATGGTAATCTGGTATCTTTTGTCAGTTTGGCAGGTATAAAGCTAGTTGATCTTCATTGATCTCCCAAAATATTTATTTTTAAAGCCTATTGGGGAAAAAAAAAGTTTTTAGTTTTCTTTGTTGTCGGTTATGAAAAAACTCCTCAAGTCAGCTGGACTTGAATCGGTCTCTAAAATAATAAATTTAAAAATTCAGCTTCTACTGGCTGAGTACTAGAGAAAAATGCAGTATTACCCATAGCTTAGCAAAGTTTGAATATGCATAAACTTCATAACTAATCACAAAACTTCAAAGAAAGAATGAACGTGCCACCAGCCTGAAGAGGGCAACCACCTCATTTGGTTTTTGTTAAACACTGTCAAAACTACTAGTACTTTTTTCACACATTTTTGGGTCACTTGTATCAGCTTGTCATTGCATGCTTTGCAGTTCATTACAGATGCTGGTGGAGAATCGACAGACTTATGGTTTAATAAAGGCAGTAGAGGATGCCAGGGGTGTGATGCATTTGGGGCACTGGAGGCTGAAGTACTGGACTAATAGAAGTGCCTTCTCAAGCAACTTGTGCTTGAGAAAAGTTGCACAAATATCTGGAATGAGCAGCCAAGTGACTCTGCACCAGAGATACAGCTCTGGGCACGTGCAGGTGGTAGTGCTGCAGCTAGAAACGTACTGCAATACTTTAGGATATTTTGATGTTTTCAGGGATTTTTGTGAGTCAGACTGTTGCTATTAAAATATATTTCATAGAGTTCTCTGTAAAGAGTGATTATCAATAACTCAGTTAATGCCTTCTACAAAAATCTGAAAGAGTGGGAGTTGTTTCATTTAGTTTTCAGGTTTGTTTGGGGTTTTCTTGGGGTGCGGATGTTGTATTTTGTTGTTTGTTTTTTATTTGTTTGTTTATTTGTTTTATTTTAAGTGCATCAAACCAAAATGTTAATTTAATAGAAATATAAATGCTAAATATAAACTTCACTTTCCTTTTTTTAAAACAAAACAAATGGATGCCTAAAAGCAACAGACAATACTCAAATCTTATTAGCACTCCTAAGGTGTCCTGGAACATTTCCACAGAATCTTGCCTCTGTAATTTGAGTGCTGGCAGTGTCCTTTGGGAGTGGATACTTTGAGTACTTTATCCTTTTCATTTGTGGATTTTTATTACTGTTCCTACCTTGACTATATCTGCTGAATTTGCAGTGCTGATTTCAAATAGTTGCTGACTAAAGCTCTTACCTTGAATTTTCCTTCATTGTTTTGTGAAGTAGTTTTGTTTGTTCTTGTGGGGCAGGAAGGGCATTAATTAAGCTTAAAGGATTATTGGACTGTGTAAATGTCAACGTCATAGAATATCCTTTTGTTCCTATTCTGGGGAAGAGAGCTCTTACTTAGAAGATCTCATTAAATGACTGTTAAATCATAAAATCATGTTTATTTATGAGGAAGAATAATATTTTGATTCTTGGCTGGTTTCTACAACTATGAGCTAACACATTTATCCATCCCATGTCATATGAAGATAATCAGGGCATTTAGAAAGATTCACAGGCCAAGAGAAAAGAAGGTAGCAACCACTTATTGTGTATTGATATATGATTATTCAGTCCAAATTAATGTTGGAATTACAGTTACAAAGTGTTCATATAAGATCAGAGGTTGAGTGGAAGGAAATAAAAAGACAACATATATTTTGTCATTAAAAAAACCAGTTCTAAATGTCCCTGTAATATTTACTTGTGATATTCAGTCCTTATAAAAAGTTTTTGTATGCATTTATTTGGTCACAGGCTGAATTTAGGAATCAAATAAAAACATCTTGTTGACTAATTAAGGTATATGACAGCAGCTATTTACACAATATTTGTTGATCTTTCTAGAGGCCCAGGAAAGTTGATATGTTAGGATATTTTGCTGTGTTTTACAGATGGGTGAACAGTGAGTGAATGGGTTGCTGCTTAAAAGAGCTGAATAGACAAACCCAACTGATGAGAGGCCTATGTGGCTTCTATGCAGTTTTGTACAGGACTCTAAGTACCTGAGTGGTTAAATTTTAGATAATTTGAAAATCAAGGTGATAGTATTTACCCAAGACTTAAATATGGTCCAAAAAAAGGAAAGAGACTGAGCTTCTTTCCAGTGGCTAAACAGGTATCAAGTCAACACGTACTATGTTATGTTGGGACATCTGAACTCCTGATTCCTGATTGATGGATATTCAGGGTGTTCCCTGCAGTATATATACCATAAAATATAAGAAGAAAAATTGCAGATTTAAATATAAAAATACAATGTTAACACCAAGAGCAGCAGCTGCATTTCCTTATGCATGACAGAGGCAAGAATGGCCTCATTTACAAAGGACAACATTGTCTGAGCTGTGTGCACCTTACAGTCCTCATCTCTGTTACAAAGGAAACTGCCTGTCACCACTGGGTTGTAGAACTTCTCCAGCTGCTTTTTAGACTCTCAGGAAAGAGGCACTTGATATGAGGCAAACTGTTGTGTGCTACTGTATTTGGAAGTTTTTTTCTAACAACATTTATAGATAGTGAATCTTGAAAATACTAGCTCAGAATTAGGACTGTATAAACAAATAAGCTGTTTAGAAAACAAACTTAGTATGAAATTTTTTGTGTATAAATTGTGAACATAGTAGTACTGTGGCACCAAATTGCAATGGAGATATTTAGAAGAACAGAAATAAAACCAAGCCCAACCTTTGAATCTTCCTGTTGCAGGGGCAGAAATCTAACGGGCAAAAGATGATTAAATGAAAAACAAAATTGGCTGGTCCTTTCTCAAAACTAAGGTGAAAGCGGGAGGGGGAAAATAGTACTTTTGGTAGCAAAAATTGGGGTTTAAAAAAAGCTTCTCTTTTGATGGTGTCCTTGTCCTTTCATGTCTAGAGATTAAGCATGAGCTTTTGAAATACATAGACAAGGCAATAGTGTGAGGTTTTTGATAAGCATATCCTGTAGATCTTCAATTACAGTATGGTAGTGAACAGGGACAACTAAATGATGTAGTGTCTCTTGGTTAATAGCATATATGGCATTCTAGATAATAAAGAGTAATGCCAGATAAATTTCTTATTTTAAATTCAACAGAATTGGGTCACACTGTTTCTTTTTTCAGTACGAGCTTTGCAATATGTACCTCATCTTTCTTCATTTGAATTCACCTCAGATCCTCAGGATCCTCATGTTTTCATACTTTACTCTTCAACGTAGCATCTAGCTGTCTACAATGTGATAATGTGAGCTGTAGATCTACTATTTACAAGGGTGAGGTTTTGATTTTTTTAAGGCACTGAGTGATGTAACACCTTGATGGTAGGAAAAGGACAGAGGCACCATGGCTATGTCACGTGGGCAGGACACTGGCAGGCACGAATGGGGGGAATACCATTCCTTTCATTAACTCCAAATCTGGGAAGCAAGACAGATTTCAATAAGTTTCAGTGTGAGTGTGAATGTTTTGAATAATGAATGGAGATGTGTTAAATTTTTAATACTTTATCTGCAGACTCTGACAATAAGTAGCTGTTACTGCTCGTGTAGACTTAAGTTTTCTCTTGGCTTACGCTCTGGTAGGATTTTGTCATGTAGTAAAGATGTTTCCTCATTGCTTTCTTATTTTTACAGCTTTTTGTATTTCTTCCTCTTGACAGACATCTGTAACTTTTTTCATCTCTAACTGCTTTCCTTCTCCCTTTCCTTACCTTGTCATTTAGGTTTGGCTTTGTGAGGTTCTGAGAGCGTGCTTACACTTCCCTTGGGCTTTTCCTTACAGGCCTTTTTGTGGTCTCCTCCTATCCCTCAGTGGTTTAGGAAGTGGCATAAATTCCGTTCCTTGGAATATTTTCAGCCTCTCTCCTACACATATGCATGTTCCCTGCCTAGATGAACTATTTAGAGTCTATATTTGGAGACAGAGAGTGTCTCGAGGATAAATCTGTGTTGGCCACAGTGCTGCAAATATCAAACAAATATATAGTTTCATGTATTGGTATAACTAAGAGAAGAACTTGGCTAATTAGTTAAGAAACATTTTGGTGTAATTATTAGAAGGCTGTCATAAGATAGTTAATCCAGGGCATATGTTTATGTGATCTTGGTTTTGTTAGACTTGAAAGCAAAATACTTAAGCTATTCTACTCCTGTGAAGGATTTTTTTTTTTTTTTTTAACTGCAATTAGTAGACTTTAATAATGTGTATGGAAACATCAAGGCAGGCTCCTTTTGGGTTGGCCAAGGGTTGTCTTTTGTGGGGAAATACACATGGTTAGTCCAAGAGACACTTGCTATGGAGAAGGAGTGCTATTTTGCTTTTCATAAAGGGGAATGTGCATCTAACCCCTTACTTTGGACTTTGATTCCTGAACTTAATTCACCCTTTGAAACTGGGTGCCCAAGTGCTGGACGGCTCCCCTGAGGAATGGCAGCTTGTGGTATTGCAGTCCTCTTAAACCAGCTGCCTCAGCCTGAAGCTCTTACAGGGATTGCATGCGCTGACTAGCTCCTGGCATTACTGCCACCTCTTACTCTGCATTTAGGTAACATCCTTTGAAGAAGCACCTTTAAGTCAGACCCACTGATGTCCTTGCCTCCAAGTAGAAATCTGGGCTGCTGCGGTTCTCTGATTTTGCTTCTGCTTGTTTTCCTAGAGTGCATGCAATAGTTAAAACATAAAGATCTGTGACTTAACACCCATATACTAGGTACAGCTTATGGGAGTTGAAGCTGCAATTAACTATACTTCTACTTTTCAATGAGTTCTTACAGAGAGCTGCTTCTTCTGTTAAGATCAAGGAAAAAATTAAGGATTTTAATGTTTCTTGCTACACAGAGCCCATGGATCACAGAGAGCCTTTGTTTTGGCATGCTCATTGAAGGTGAAAGCTGCTGTTTGAATTTTCTGTGGAGTGTAAAGACTGGTCAGGTCAGCTGGTTTCTCCTGCCTCAGCACCCTCAGGCACTTGTCTCCCAGCAGTCTGCCACAAGAATCTGCTGACCATCTTTCAATTCTCTTCACACAGCTGCAAAACCCATTAAAATGTGTTAGTGCTGACAGGCAGAAATGCTGTAAAAATGCAAATTTTCTTCTGCTGAAGGGCATGAGGCCAAAAAATGCTTTTTGAAACATTTCAGTGCTGAATAAGTGTTTAGGGGAGTTGATACAGCTGGAATGCAGAGTTTTAAGCAATGGGAGAGAAGCTTATACCATCAATAAGATCACGAGCATTTGGTTCTTGAATCACTTCAGGACTTTGGCACAGAGTGTTTGCTTTCTGTACTAATTTTTTTTTAACAGAAAATAATAGATTAAGAGGTGGTGTTCTGCTTTGTTGATGCACAAAAGGATGACTGCTTTGTAGGACCCCAAAATGGTACTGTCATTTGCCTGAATACTATACTTAGAAGCTCTATAGAAAAGCCAGGATGGAGGGATCAGCTTTCATTCAGCAGATATTTTAACTTCTTACGCACATTGATGCTCAGTAGAGCTGTGGACAAGTGAGACGCAGAGTTGTGCCCTTGGCTCTGTTAATGGAGTAGTGAGATGGAGAGATTGCTTTGTTTTTTTTTTTCTTTAAAGGCAAGAAGATTTAATGAAAATAATAGTGTTTTCTGTTGCAAAATTAATAGATAGTGAGTGCTTCATCCAGATTTTGGAACAGACTGTGACCTTTGATCAGAAAATTTAAAACTTCTTTTTCATTCATCTCTCAGCTGAAATAATATAGTGGCTGCATAACAGTTGATACTCAAGACTGTTTCACAGGATGTTATTTTCTTCTTTTAACCAGGGGCTGAAAAAAGGGAGGAGTTGATTATATTTTTACTTTTTCCTACAGTAATAATTTAATTCCTATATCAACAATGCAATAATTTCATCGTCAGTCCTCCTTTGCCCCATATGGGCCATTGAGGCATAATGTGCATGATACATTATCTGAAGTGAGGTCACCTATATTGAACCCCTGTATTTGTGCTGCTGTATTTCATCTTCACTTTCAGAATTGCATTAGATGATACATAACAAGGACAGGTAAGATTAGCCCTTTGCATTTCAACAAGTGATTTTCTTTGAGGATTGTCACTACCATCTTCAGAATGTTTTGCACAGATATGAATAGCAAGCCAAAACAATAAATCTTTCCAGGTACTTCCTCATGAAATGCTCAGTATACACTTCAGTAGTGTTAGGAGCGTTGCTTAATTCAGCAGTATGAAGAAACAGTAGCTCTTTGTAGTAAAGTTTCCATGGTGATCTCAGCAGTACACAAACATGGAATTAAGACATATACTTCAATATTGTCATATTGAATAATTTTACTCTGAGCAGGCAAGAAAGGAGCATGCAAATATATTTGAAGATTCTCACAACTTCTGAGAAAAATCTGGATCACACAGAGCTGTCTGCAGTGTTCAATGCAATGTATGAAAGCCCCATTAATAGGAGCGAAATATAAAGAAGGCAGCAGAAATCGTACCCTCCCACAGGCGAATGAAGCCTAAAAATTTCAGTGGGGCATTTAACACTGAGAGGCTCAGTGGCGCTGGCACAAATGTACCCCGAATATGTGCATGAATTACAAAAGAGTAGGTTCATATTTTGAGATCTCAGCAACCACAGACTTTACTTTTTTTATAATTCTGTGGTAATCAAAGGCCTATCAATTGGATAATCTGTCACTGTATCAATCTTGTTCATCCTCGCACTATATCTAAGAAACCATACTGCAAGATAAGTGGGTTATCAGCAGAACTGACTGAAGATTAGTTAGCTGTATTATGGTATTAAAGTTGTATGTATTATCTTAATTATTGCCCTGATATATTTCTGGAATATTTGTGTATGATAGTCAAAAATATATTTCTCTAAGTTTTCCACTTGCCCTCTCTGTATCAACCTAGCACATTATTTGGTAACTAACCCATGTGTAGCAATTGTAAGAAAGATGTAGTTGTACATTCTTTACTGAAAACTTAGATTTTAGTTGCTTTTGTTTCCATATGAACAATATCATAAACTGTGACTCTCATATCTGGACTCTTAACTCACATATTCTGATTTATTATTTATTTCTAGTTATAACCAAGATGAGTTTATTTGAAAAATCCACTAAATGTAATATAACCTTTGAATCAAGTTGATAGGTTTATCCACAAATAATAAAAGGCTTGCTTTTCGTTTCTTTGAGAGGTACATAAACGCAATGTTTTATCAGGAGCAAAGATCAAAGAGTAAAGACCCATTTTCTAAATGCTACCTTTTATTTAAAATTAGCTTATTTCATATTGGAAGTAGATGATCTTGACAATAATTAGTTCTTTGTTTCATTGTCTCTCTCCCTCGCTCTCCAGCTGCAGCAATCCACCACCATGATGGTATATACCTTTTTTCCCTCTTCCAGGTTTCAAATAATATGAATTCATTGAACTCATTCTGTTATTAATAATGTGGCAATGAAGACCGATATTTGTTTGTCATTATTTCAAGATTAATGGATCGCCATCCAGTGAGGCAAGAATGCTGATTGGCCTTTTATTAATAATGACTGTAGTGTGGGATGCACTTCATAGACATTAGTGACAGGTTAGAAGTAAAAGATAGCTGGAGGTATAGTGGAAAAACAACTAACCTTTGGTTATTGTTCATCAGTCTCCAGGAAACATTCTGTGTTTGTTCAAGGCCAAAAGTAGGAGCAAAACTTTAAGCTCCACTATCCATGACTTTTTTTTCTTATGAGTACATGTTGTAAATATTGTCCTATTGTTCAGTGCCAATGATTTAGAAAGCTAATGCATGCTAGAAGACCAGCAGCTTGCATGTGCTGTGGCCAGCCTTGAAATTTTTTTTTTGCAGAATACCTGATTGCATAAGATGTAGCGTAAATGAAAATGGTCCATCTCTGTATCAGAAAGAACAAAAGATAAAGAAAGGATCTTTGCTTATTTTCTAAGAAGAATATTTCCAGCAGTTGTGGTTTTTTAATATTTTTTTAAAATCCATGAAAGCTCTTTTCTGTTGGTTAAGCAGTTGCAAGTTAGTATTTTAAAGCAAAGCACTGGCCACCCTCCTCTGTCTCAGTGTGATGTTGGCCCTATATTGGTATTGAATGTAAGTGGAAAGGATAGTAAATAACAAGAGTAGAGCATGGAGACAAAGTAACTGAATTTTCTATCACGTTACTAAGTGAAGCAGTCACCACTGTTTATGTCCCACTTGGGCTTTTGAATTTTACTGTCAGGCATTTTGCTTATGTGTAAAACTGTTGTCATCTCTTTCTTAAAGTGCTTCTCAAAGCTCCCCTCTGTAGTGTGTCATAGGCAGGAGGGGAGTGCGGCTGTACCCAGGAAATGAGCTGTGGTCACTATTTGGACTAGCAGAGTTGAGGCACCAACTGGAAAAGTGATTTTCATTACAAATGACATTATTTTGTGTATAGCTACTAACTAGAAGCAAAACATTTCTGCTGATGCTTAACAATATTTTGCTGAAAACTTACAGTAATTTTCTTTAATGAATGCTCCTTCTAGCACAATAGAAAGCTCAAATTTGAAATGGTCATTAAGTCAACTAGTCAGTTCTTGGAGTTTGCACAGGAATGTGTTTTGTGTATGATGTTTCAGCACTTGGGGCCCTGATGGGATTTGATAGAACAGTTGAATGTCTACCTACAAACTGTTTATCTAAAAAAACCCAAAACAAATCCTTCTGGAATGCTTGGAAGTGAAGGCACTGAAAAACCCTAGGTTAGCCCAATACAGTCTTGACATTTCATCAATACAGAATTAAACTATGTGAAAACAAAAAAATTCCCATTCCTTAACTTGTACAACACTTGTTTTTTCGGGGTGGGCAAATGGGGGAGTGTTCAGTATCAAGTGATTCTTATATCAACAAAGCTTCTTACTTAGTGTTTTTTAAAATTTGAATATGTTGTTATTATTTTTTTTCAGCAAGTGACTTTATTGTCCTAATCTTCATTTTAGGTGTTTGTTGTCTTTCATTTCTTTAACTTATAATAGAAACCTATAATAGTGTTTGACTTTCATAAAGAGTTCCACCGTCATCAAGTAGCCTGTTTAGGCGCTGAGGAGAAGGCAGCTGTCCATTTTTTGGCTTTCATATGGTTTAAAGCAGAAGTAATTTCTTTTTCATGATATCATATTGTTATGGCTCACTGATGTATTTTATAACTACGCTATAATTATAAGTTATGTGGCTATTGCTTCTTGTTTTCAGTAACTGAAATGACAGAATGTAATAATGGGTGAATTATTCATGTTCCTGTATTTTAACAGAGGTGGATTTATACTAGTGATGTGATTCTTTTGTACTCTCCAATATTCCAGTTCACAGACTCTAGGGCTGGAAACTTGACTAGAACTTACCTCTAAATTATACAAAATATAACAAATGTATCACTTGTTCCACCAAAGCTCTCGAAATTATAATTGCAATACAGTGATGGAATAAGGAAGAAGGACTGCCTAGAAGAATATGTAAAGTGCATAACTGCAAAATAGTATTATGAATTTGCACTTGATACTAAAAGCTATTATTTTATACTGGAAGCAGGGGAAGAAATCAATAAAATGTGTAAAACCAAAACAAATGACAAAGCCTAAACCAAAATGCTTTAACCTTTTTTTTTTTTTCATTTTAATTTGCCACCAATGCTGCACTTAATTTCTTTTTGGTTGAGTGTCATATATTTAAAAAATAAAAATTGGAAATTAGTTTTTTTTTTCCTAGAAAAAATTGGAATTAGTTTGATTAAATGATATAAAATCATTTAGCTTTGTGTGTGAGGTATACAGAAAATCTTGCTAAGCACGCTACATTTTCTTTGCATCAAATTTTAATCTAAATTGGGATTTCTTTTAATATGGGCAAACTAGTGCTGAATTATGTACCTAGCAAAAGTAATTTTAAATTGACTCTGAACTGGTTTATTCTTTTTACTCTGAGGTGGTGTAGTATTATGCTATACTCCTAAGTTTTATGTTTTCTACAACACAGATGTGCTGTTCCATTTTGGGGTATCGCTATGAATTTACTTATTGAGAATTTGAGGAAGTTTAGAGACATTCAGTGTTGGTGCCAGGCTGTTACAGTCCTGTCCTGTGATTGTCAGGCAGTTGTGTCTAGAAGACACAAGCTGACTTTCATGTCACTTAAGACAATCTCTGTTTTTTTTCTCATGGAGTCTATTTAGTGTTGAAAGAGTGCTATTTATTTTCAAAAGCAGTTTTCAGACAAAATGTGCCACACTGTATCAAGCTGTTCACAGTACTATTATCTTGAGTCTGCATCTCATGTTTCTGTGCTTTCATTTTGTTTACATTGATACTGCAGAAAAGAGAATAACGGGAACAAGCCAAATCCATCTCCAAGTGTCAGTACATGAAAGGTTTGTCCTGAACTTGGAAGCCTGAATGTATCATGGCAATTGGGAATGTATTTCTGGCTTCTTATGCATTGGTCACATACCTTCCACCTGTTTAGGTTGTGGAGGTTGTATGGGGGAGGTGGAAGGGTGGTGATGGTGTTTATCTTAGGTCTGTCCTACTGGCCCTGCCTTTTGTTTTGGTAATGTCCATCAGAATTTATCATTCTGTTGTTTTGTTTTCACTGATGATCTTGACTAGACAGGCCCTACTGAACCCTTTATTATTTCATATTTACTGTCAATTTGTTCTTCCAGGGATTCAACTAGTTTCCCAAAGATTTAGTTATTTTCCAGGCATTAAATTTATAGATTGATAATTATATTATTGTGTACATTTGTAAGGTGTAAAAAAGACCTTGCTGTTATAAACAGGCTTGCTTCAAAAATTGTTTTTTTCCAATTGTATTTGAGCTAGTGGCAAATAAAACAGTGATTCTATTAATCTAGTTAGTATTTGAAACTGGACAGTAGAAAAGAAATACAGAAACCATAAAATAAGAATGATTTTAATTGTTTGCTTCTGTATGCTCTAAATCACAGTAATGGCTGTTTTGTTATGCAAGTAAAGTGCATTTTTTTTTGTCCAGGATAAATTTCCAAAAGGAACTTCCCAAAACCTAGACAATTAAATACAGCAGTGAGGATGTGCTAGCATGAGCTCCTGATATCGGATCAGTAACTTAATGTATATTTGGAGGACTGTCAGCCAAGACCTGAAGGATTAAGGAAAACCAGGAGAGAAAGTTATGTTGCAACATATTTTGGGAGGAAAGGCAAATCCACTAATTGGCAGAGAGCTGCTAATTTCATATTGAAAGACTTGTTTTAGGAATGCATCGTAAAGTAAATAAGGTATTGACAAGTATTCATCACAAAAATCGTGATGAATTGAGTCAGAAAACATCTTAATAAGGAGAGGGCTAATAGAATGGAAACTATCCAGTCAAAAGAGTATTGTAAATGATTTATTTCTCATCTGTACAGCACTCAAGAACAGGGAAACCCCTGTTTACCAAAGACTTGATATTGACCCTTTAAAAGAAGTTAGTGGAATATTGTTATAAATTTCCCCAGGCACAAGAGTAAGTCCTGTCCTAAACAACTATTTCAGCTAAATTAGAAGAAATACTTTCAGTCTTGATTTTGCACTTGGTTACTCCTGTGGCCAAGAGTCATAGAATTGTATAATGGTTTGGGTTGAAAGGGACATTTAAAGGTCATCTGGTCCAATCCTTCTGCAGTGAGCAGTGACATCTTTCACTAGGATCAGGTTGCTCAGAGCCCTGTCCAGCCTCACCTTGAATGTTTCCAGGGATGGGGGACACACAACCCCTGTGGGCAAACGGTTCCAGTGTTTCGCCACCCTCATTGCAAAAAATTTCTTCCTTATATCTAGTTGAATCTACCCTCTTTTAGTTTAAAGCCATTCCCCCTTGTCCTGTCACAAGAGGCCCTGATAAAAAGATTGTCCGCATCTTTCTTACAGATCCCCTTTAAATATTGAAGGGCTGCAATAAGGTCTTCCCTGAACCTTCTTTTCTCCAGCCTGAACAACCCCAACTCTCTCAGTCTGTCTTCATAGGGGAATTGTTACAGCCTTCTGATAATTTTTTGGCCCTCTTGACCCCCACCCCAACAGGTCCAGGTCTTTCTTGTGTTGTGGACTCCAGAGCTGGACACAGCACTCCAGATGACATCTCACCAGAGTGGAGTAGAGAGGGAGAATCATCTCCCTTGACCTGCTGGCTACACTTCTTTTCGGGCAGCCCAGGATAGGGTTGGCCTTCTGTGAGTGTACATTGCCAGTGCATGTCCTATTTTTCACCCACCAGTATCCTTAATCCCCTCTCCATAGGGCTGTTCTTAATCCCTTCATCTCCCAGCCTGTGCTGTTCACAGGGGTTGTCTTGACCCAGGTGCAGGACCTTGCACTTGTCCTTGTTGAACCTCATGAAGTTCACATGGGCCTATTTCTCAAGTCTGTCCAGGTCCCTCTGGATGGAATCCTGCCCTCTGATGTGTCAACCGCACTGTTCAGCTTTGTGTCATCTGCAAACTCCCTGAGGGTGCGCTCGATCCCATTATGTCATTGATGATGTTATTAAACAGCTCTGGTTTCAGTATGGACCCCTAGGGGACAGCACTTATCACCAGTATCCATCTAGACATTGAGCTGATGACCACTACTCTCTGGATGCGACCATGCAACCAATTCCCTATCCGCCAAACAGTGCATGCATCAAATCCATATCTGTCCAATTTAGGTACACGTGTGTTGTGGAGGACCCTGTCAAAGGCCTTACAGAAGTCCATGTAGATGACATCCATAGCTCTTCCCTTGTCCACTGATGTAGTGGAGAAGAAGTTCTTCACAGTGTAATTATGTTAGGATTAGAACAGACCAGGCAATATGTCTATGTTTTCATATCAGCATAGTTTTGTTTTTAAAATTATTTAGAGAACTCTAAATTGCTTGTGATAGTTCTGTCCTCCACTTTGTGTTATTGTATCTTTTACTGAAAATGTCCTCCTTTGAAAAATCACGTAGATATCCTGAACCACACCTTGTGTACTGAAATGCAAATTAGGCAGAAATTGGGAGCTGCAATGCAGAAAGTAATACATT
>VYZX01012584.1:72276-86380 GCA_013401335.1 Brachypteracias leptosomus
TGAAATTACTAAAAAAAAAAAAAAAAAAAAGCTAAAGATGGAAATTGAAAAATTACCCCAATAAAAAACCCCATTCCAACCAGGCAAGGTTTATTCTACTCTGCATTTATAACACTGCTACCTTTTTAGCAGAATTCCTATCTCATCCTTCAGCAAACTTGGGATTCATAATTAAAGTGTTCCTCTGCGTGATTACAAATCTGAGAGTTATGCTCAGACCAAACCAAGCAGAGCTCACAGCACTGAGTTCGTAATCATGCCAGGCAAGGATGTTGGTGCCTGCCTGTATAGAGTGAGCAGTAGATGGAAAGCAGAAGAGCTGAGCTGTCAGACTTTCTTTGCATTTTCACTTTTAGAACACTATCTTAATCACCATATCTGGGACAGGGCCAGGTACGTGTTTTGTGCTGTCTGTTAAAACTGTGGGTAGGAAATAATGCAAAGTTCATATGGCCCATAAAACAAGCAACTGTGTAAAGAGAAAACATGCTTGTTGGTTTGTTTTTTTTAAAAATTTTGTGTGTGTGCTGACTGATGAGGGTATTCCCAGTGGATCCTGGCCCTTATAGCAGATACTAAACAGCCTTGAATGGCTTTTCTCTACAATACTTTTGATCATCAATAACCATTTAAGCTTGGATGTTAAAAATGCTCACTTACAATTTTCATTCCTTGCAAATTAAAAAATTTGTGATTCTTTTACATACTAATTATTTATTCAGCTTTATATGCATGAACTCATGAGGCACAAAAAATTGCTGAGACGAATTAACTGAAGTTGAGTATTAATGAGATCAAACAGACAGTTAATTGGTTTGAAAAGTGAACTACTCCAGAATCCCATATGTATAGGCTTTTTTGCAGGTTATTTAAAATTATTAAGTTAGAGCTAAGTTCTGTTCCATCTGAACTGTTAGGAATTTTGTTATTCAATTTAGGAAGGCAAATTTTTAATTTGTTTTGCTTCACCACAATCCACCGTCTGCCCCCTCAGGTGAGGGGCGCATTGGGATTCATGGAAGTGTGTAGCTTCCATAAACAATGGGCTTGCACCTGGGAGGGTGAGAGGAAACCCATCAATTTTGTGATAAGCCTTTGATTGCCAGTAGACAAACAGAAGAGACAAAGAGCTGATGTTTTGTTACTGCCTTTCTCTCTCCCATTACCATTAATATAAACCTTTTTAGAGTCTGATGTTCTCTGTAGCTTTGTCCCCATTTCTTTCTTTGGAGCATCAGTCATGGGGACTTTGTTTTAAAGATGTCATGCAGCTCATTATTAACTTGTGTTATTCATTGAGAATCACTGGGGCCAAGGGACAGAAACATACTTGAAGACTTTTGTCCTGACATAGCATCTCCATTGATTTGTATATTTCGATTGCAGAGAAATAGGTCATAGAGGTTCTTCTTTCAGGAGATATTTTTTAAAAAGCATTTATAATCAGTTACAACTAAAGTACCATTTCACAGAAACAAACTCCTCCTGAGGTTTCTCTGGTATTGGGAACAGAGGAGATGTGAAATCTTCAGATCAATATCTTCTTTTCAAAACATCTTCCTCCTTCTGTAATGGTAGACCAGAAGGGGAGTTTTGAAAGTTTGTGAGGTAAGGTGGGAGGAATCTACTCTGAATTCTAGGTTATTTGTTGAGGGTCCAGCTGTTTGTACTACTAAGGGTTAAGAACAATAAATTAATCCAGTTGTAGGCTGTTGTTTTTATCTGTCCTTGCATATATCTGTCTTTCCATAGTCCTGATATAGTATGTGATGTATTGTTGTCCAGGATATGTTAGAAGCTGTATGAAAACGTGAGATGATACAGTCTGTATCCTAAAGAACTTAGTCGTGAACTTGTAAGGAAGTTAGATGTAAAACACTTTCATCATATCTCTAAAAGAGCCACCAGAGGAATTGGGCTTGAGTGGGTGGAACTCCTGAGAAGATTGGCATGAAGCAAAACAATTCCTATCTCAAAATATTGCTGAGATTTCATCAGATGTTTCTATCCTGCAGTAGGAAAATAAAATTTCAGCCATGTGGACCTGTCAATCCTTACTCTTTTCTCAGCCTTGGTAAATTATTTAAGGTGCTATAGCGCATAGTTTATGATAAGTATTAGAATAAAAAAAGAATGAGTTGTAGTTTAGCCTATATGGGTACTGCAGGCAGTCCTGATGAACTTACCTTTAGTTATGTTAACTAAGAAAGTATAAACCCAGAAAATACTGGAGATGGGAAAATGAAATAATTTTGAGGTTTTTTTCATAGGGGAAAAGAAGTAACCTGAGGAATGAGTAACCATCCTTTTTTATATCAACATAAGATTCCTTCACATCCAATCACTTTGTATAAATAAAGATAATAGAAGATTTTGTGTTTCTCTTTCCTTGAACTTATTTTTATATAGAAATTTATAGCCGCAAATGTCAGAATCCTTGTGTAAGCACAATTGCTGAACTGGAGTACATTAGGGAATATTTTTGCCTTACTACTTAGTGTTCCCATTGAAGTTTCTTTGAAATAAGCTTTATTTTTGGTTTTATGTATCTACCTTACTTGTCGTACAGTTAGCTTTGTTCTATAATAATTTAATTAATAATTCCCATATATCTCATTCACTGTAGCAACTGAGTTTTCCACATCCCATCAGTATTGCCTTTTCTTTTAAGTTACTCATATTGGATGATTAAGTCAAGTAAAATTTTTTTCATCTGTTATAATGAAAGCCTGGTCTCTTTACAATAGGTCACTTGAAGTTTTATGCTTTTCCAGGTAGTCTTTGTAAGTTAACAGATCCTCTACTTTAAAACGAAACAATTATCATAACCTATAGATTTGACTTCGGTGTTATATAATGTTTTAGCACAGAGATGTTGGAAAGAGGGATAAAAATTTCCCTTAATTTTGTAAAAGATAGGTTGTATCAGACCAATATATTTCCAGAGATAAGGTAACTGCCTACTCTGAACAAGGTAAGGCAGTGGATGTACTCTGCATTGGTCTGAGCAAAAACCATTTGGTGGATGAGAAATTACCACAAGTAAAGACAACAATGGCCTGTAAAATCATGAACAGGGAGCATACAGCAGTGTTTTTCAAGAATGAGTGATCCTCAAGATCAATGTTATCTAATATTTTAACTAGTGTATTTTGTGCTCAAAAAAAATAGTTTGAAAAATATTGTCAATGTTAGGAAGAATCTGGTAATTCTGCAAAAGAATGGGTAAGATCATTAAAGATAAGAGGTAATCTTAGGGTCTGGAATTACAGACAACTCTGGGTAGTTATAGAGACAATGGAACCAGAGATTTCTTGAGGGTGCACAGTGATAGGACAAGAGGCAACAGATACAACATGCAGCACAGGAAATTTCAGTAAAGTACCTGGGTTGGAGGGGTTTTTTCCTCCATTGTGAGAGTCATCAAATATCAAAACAAGCACCCAGAGAACATTGTGTAATCTCCATCCTTGGAGATATTCAACACTTTACTAGGCAAAGTGCTGACCAACCTAATCTAAGTGGACCTGGTTTGAGCAGGAGGTTAGACTAGATGACCTCCAGGGATATCTTCTAATCTGAATTATTTGATAATACTGTCAGCTGTTTTGCTTGCTGGTAAGCCAATTGGAGCTCCTTATTCCTTTCTGCAGTTGTGTTCTTCCTTAATTATGCAAGCTTTTTATGTCCACTTCTCAGAAGGATGTCTTCTTTCCCTAGGATTCAGTATGACATAGGTGATTCTGGCGATTTCTGGTATCTTTGGTAAGGGTTATTTCTGGGTCTTTCAGTACAATTTCTTCAAGGTTTTTTTCAGCAGATCCCAATCATGATACAATTTCTTATCAAGTACTAGGTGAACACCTCAAAATTGCTCTTTGCAGACTTTCTGTATTTTCGTATTCTTTTTGTCCTCTCTGCCTCACAACATTTCTTATGTTTCATATTTCATGGAGTTTATCACTCTTCAGGTTCTTTGGTTAGTGTGTTCTTGGATTAGTTGAAAATAATAATAGGACATCCTCAGAAGCAGCCTTGAGAGAAATAAAGCCACATCAGCTGTCAGCTATTGTGTTGGAATATGTTGTTTACAGTTTCAGAAAAGGGTTGTAAAAATTTTTTTTCTTACATCTGTTGCGACTGTTTTAGCAGTCATCTGGTTTTTATTTGGTCTGTTTCCTTAGCCGTGGTATCTTTTTACTTTATTTTGCTCTTTGACCTTCACAAATTACAGCAGTCAGGCAGAAGCAGGGAATAACAGAGGTCTGGTTTGGTCAGTTTTCTGACTGAAATGTATGAATAAAGTAATGGCTGACTGTAGAGCCTCCTAAAGATACATTTCTCCACAGACATCATTAGAATTAAATTTTGATGAGAATATATATGGCCTGATGGCAGAAAATGAATATGTTGCCCAAAAAAATGCCCTTCCCTCAGATAGAGAATGAGAAAACCCTTTTTCAAATTTGTGAGGTTATATTGGATCTTAAATACTTCTTTTGGTTTCTCATGGGAATATATGTACCATCTTGGTTAACAGTTTGGGTTTAATCATTCCTAGGCAGTAGCCCAACTGTAATTTAACTAGATTTTCCATCTTTATACTGTTTAAGGGAAGCAGTTCCATAGGGAAACTGTAATAAAAGAAGATAGAATTGCTTAGAGATAGATACAATACTATCTACATCAAGCAAGATGTAACCAGAAGTGCAAAGGAAGTATTAATGCCATTTTAAAAGGCATTGATAAATTTTAATTTGGGATACTATGTGTAACTGACCATCAATATCAAGAAGACTGAACTCATGCTGAATTGGAGAAGGTTCTAGGAATGAAGAGTCTATATAATAAAAAACACACTTAAAGGCACTTGGCTGTGCAGCGCAAAAGCTAAGAAGGTGTCCTGATTTCATCTGGAATAAAGTTAATTTTTGTCTTAGTAGCTGGTACAGTGTACACCACAGCTTGGGGATTGGCTGCACATCAGTCAGTGGGTGGTGATTGTGCATCATTTGTTTTGTATATTCTATTATTATTATTTTCCCTTCCTTTTCTGTCCTATTAAACTGTCATTATCTAAACCTATGAGTTTTACTTTTTCTTTTCCCCAGTTATCTTTCCCATCTCCCTGGATGAAGAGGGGAGTAAGCAAGCGGCTACGTAGTGCTTAGTTGCCAACTGGAGCTAGACCATGACAGAAGGGAAATTATTGTCATCCATAAAAATATCCCAGGAGAGAAAAATTCCAAGGTTAGATCTGGGTTACAGGGGATAAAGGATAAAGCAGGTTAAAGAATATGAAGTGAAGTAGATTCCTACCTACAAAAGCAAAGAAAATCGCCCAAGAATGAACAGTCCATTCAGAATGATGCATTTGGAGAACTTAGCAGCGAAGTTTAAGTTTCATTGTATAAAACATCATCAAAATAAAGGGTAACTGAGAGAAATTATCTTTGTTCCCTGTTAAAAAGTGCTCCACAATGAGGTGGAGTGAATGTCTGAGGATCTGGGTGAAAAAATGAGGAAGGGAAATGGTGAGAAATGAGGGAAATAAAGAATGAAGCTGTGGTACTCATAGAGAAGCTTTGATGGCAGAAAGTCATGCTGCCTGAAGTTTGTCAGAGAGGATGTGAGTTCTTGAAGTGCTGTTGTGACCCAAAATAAATTTCAGCCTTATGCAAATGTTGATATGGCATCCTTCTTCATCGGTGTGGATTTTTTTTTAATAAGATCACAATGCAAACTGTTTTCCCTCGATTGCCTTTAAACGCTATTGTGAAATCACAGTCTAAAAGGAAGTTATTTCTGGTATGTGATAAGATGTTGAAAAGTGTTGTAGAATGTTTTAGACATGACGAGGACAGAGGCGTGCCACAGCTAAATGTTAGTTTCTTGTCATGATTCGTCATACCCTAAGAACAGCATAATGGAAGTGTCTTAAAGAAAACCCAAATATATGAGAGGAGCAGATGGCAATTTTCATTCTTAGTCTGTGTCCATTAGATAGACTTCACACATATCCCCAAGGCTTATATCTGTTGTGCATAAAGAGCCATGAGCAGAACACTGCAATATTGTGGTGTGTTTCAGTCCTGATTGCTCTTTAAACAATATAGGCAGACTTCAAGAGCTGCTGACACAAGCTGGATTGAGACATTGATGATCCAATGCTCATTGGTTCTTGCAAGATTTCACCTGAAGTGAAATGATTAAACAAGACATTTGAGTGTTTCTTAAATTGACACTTAATTCTGCCTCTTGGAAATGCAGATGTAGGTGTCACCATTGCAGCCCTTCCTTCTAGTAAATAATTCTTTCCTCATGGAATAAGACACCAGTTGGCATGGATGAAGATGAGAAAGCTGGGACCATAAAGCATAGGACTTTCATTGAGATAATGTGTTGGTTTTCTAGTCTAACCAAATTTAATTAAGTCTGTGGTTAATCTACTGTTAATTTCTGCTATTAAGTTGGGTTCTTTTCACGGGCCAAATTCATTCTCAAAATGGGAATCAGGAGTAGCACAAGTCCTCTATCATATAGATTTTAATTTTATTATGTTTTTACTTTTGCCTTTATTAAATATAGATATGCTCATTTCTGGTTTGATGACTTGGCTACTCAGCTTGATACTGTACTTTTTCCTTAGTTGGTGTTGATAAACTTATTGCCCCAATAAGAAACTATTATGAATTTATAATTATTCCATAAAACATGTATCTGTTCTGACAATGCTATTTTATCTGTTTGGTCTGTATGTATATAAATGGTTGCAGAAGGTGTAAAAGGAGAAATTGTTCTAAGAAATTAGGAATTGTGACTATACTCTTTATCATAGGATTGTGAAGCAGAAAGTTATAGTAAGATGTTTTCATTTCATTTATACTCAATGTTTACATTTAATTCTGGAAGAATTAGTTTTGTATGTTCATGACCTGTGAAATATCTTCTTTGCTGATGCTGGCAAATGTCAGATTGAAGTCTAGAGGATCAAACTCCACATCCTATCTGTTCGGTAAATTAACAGTCAGTTAAAGTCAATTTAGTAAATTAAAGATTTCTTTGGTCTATTGTATTCCTATGATATTAATTCTACCTGGTATAGAGAGATTTTGGGTCTCAGCTGTTGATACCTCATAGTGATTGCCAGTTCTCATGTTTGTTTTGGTTACTTATGACTAGACTTTAATAATCAGTTACATTAATTTGTTTTTTAAATAATTTAAAAATATCTAAATTATCTAAATATTTTTCAACAGATGTGCTAATATTGTGGTTCAGACTTAGTATAACAGAGCTGGAAACCTAAATCAAAGCACCTGAAGCAAAATCACAAGTTATTTTTATTCCAGAAGGGTCTTTACACATATTTTGTCTGTCTCCTTCAATTACATTCTCTTTTTTTTTTAATTTTATGAAGGATTTGTTATTGAGACTTAATGATGCTAAATAGTTTTATGCAATGGATTCAACAACCTTAATTTCAGTATCTCATTTATGGAGTAATGGGCAGTTGTTAAAGATTATTTTGGTATAAGTCTGGATATATAATAATAGAGTGAAAAGATCAGTCTTGAGCTGGACTGACCTGCATAATTCAAGAAAATGCCTAAGTCTTCATCAAGCATATGAGAAGTCCTGAAAAAATCAATAAGGTTACTTAAAGACTCAATGCTAAGTTGCACTTTCTTCTTTTTTTTTTTTTTAACTGAGGCAAATATCAGTCATGTCAGTAAAAACAAATGAAGATCTTTAATGTTTGCTATTTATCTTGTGTTCTTCTTTCCTCCCAATATCTATGCTGCTTTTTTCATTTGTTACTTTATATAACTGCTTTCTTAGTTCCAGTATTAAAATGGTCATGGCAGGCTAGACTGAATTTCTGACTAAGACTGGCCAGCTCAAGTGCTCTTTAAATGGAACAGACAAGGAATAGATAAGGTGGAAAAGGTGTGGGGGTCGCTCTCTATGTTAGAGAGTGTTTTGACTGCGTAGAAGTCGGCAACTGGGATGGAGCAGTTGAATGTTTATGGGTTAGGGGTGAGGAGGCAGGCTGATGAGGCAGATATCCTGTTGGGAGTCTGTTATAGACCACCCAACCAGGATGAAGAGGTCAATGAAGAGTTCTTCAGACAGTTGGCTGAAGCTTCAAGATCGATGGCCCTTGTTCTTGTTGGGGACTTCAACCTACTGGACATCTGCTGAAAAACAACACAGCAGAGAGGAAACAGTCCAGGAAGTTCCTGAAGTGTGTGTTTGTGGATAAACAAGCCCACCAGGAGTGCTGCCTTCCTAGACCTGCTCCTTGCTAACAGAGAAGGACTAGTGGGAGATGTGATGGTCGGTGGCTGTCTTGGACCTAGTGACCATGAAATGATAGAGTTTTCAATTCGAGGCAAGGTCAGGAGGAGGGGCAGCAAAACCAGGACCATGGACTTCTGATGGGTGGACTTTGGCCTGTTCAGGATGCTGGTTAAGGAAGTTCCTTCGGAGACAGTCCTAAAAGGCAAAGGGGCACTGGAAGGCTGGACCTTGTTTAAGAAATGTCTCAAAGGCACAGGAGCAGGCTGTCCCTACGCGCCACAAGACGAACTGACGGGGAAAAAGGCCGGCCTGGCTCAACAGGGAGCTTTTGCTGGGGCTTAGGAGAAAGAGGAGAGTCTACCACCTGTGGAGGAAGGGACAGGCTACTCAAGAAGAATACAAGGATTTAGTTAGATCATCTAGGAAGAACATTAGAGAGACAAAAGCTCAACTGGAAATCAGTCTGGCTGCTGTGGCAAGAGATAATAAAAAGCAATTTTACAAATACATCAATAACAAAGAACCAGAGAGAATCTCCATCCTTTATTGGATGAGAGGGGGAACATTGTCACTGAGGACGAGGAAAAGGCTGAGGTACTTAATGTTGCCTTTGCCTCAGTCTTTAACACCAGTTATCCTCAGGGTACTCTGCCCCCTGAGCTTGTAGACAGTGATGGAGACCACAATAATCTACTCATAATCCAGGAAGTGGCAATTAATGACCTGCTATGACAGTTGGACACACACAAGTCTGTGGGGCCAGATGAGATCCACCTGAGAGTGCTGAGGGAGCTGGTGGAGGCACTTGTCAAGCTGCTCTCCATTATTTATCAGCAGTCCTGGTTAACGGTGGAGATCCTGGATGACTGGAAACTTGCTGATGTGACACCCATCTATAAGAATGGCAGGAAGGAAGATCTGGGGAACTACAGGCCTGTCAGCCTGACCTCGGTACTGGGGAAGATTGTGGAACAGTTCATCTTGGGGGTGATCAGATGGCAAGTGTGAGACAACCGGGGGATCAGGCCTAGCCAGCATGGATTCATGAAGGGCAGGTCCTATTTGACCAACCTGATCTCTTTCTTCAACCAGATGACCCACTAGTGGATGAGGGCAAGGTGGTTGATATTGTCTACNGCTCTCTACAACTACCCAAAATGAGGTTGTAGTGAGGCTGGTGTTGGTCTCTTCTCCCAAGTAACTAATGACAGAACAAGAGGTAATGGCCTCAAGTTGCGCCAGGGGAGGTTTAGATTAGACATTAGGAAGAAGTTCTTTACTGAAAGAGTGATCAGGCACTGGAACAGGCTGTCCAGGGAGGTGGTGGAGTCACCATCCCTGGAGGCATTCAAGAAACGAGTAGGTGTAGCACTTCAAGACATGGTCTAGGGATTGGGGAGATGTTGGACAAAGGTTGGACTTGATGATCCTAGAGGTCCTTTCCAACCTAAATGATTCTATGATTCTGTGATTCAGATTTGCTTTGGCACAGGGGAAATACTGTTCTCAGTAGATTGAAGTGTCATTGTAAAACATTTGGTTAATTTTTTCCTTCTTTTGAATGCAGTTTTGTCTTTGAGAACTGAAAATTGCGTCTGAAATAAAACTGTAAATTTCAGTTTATCACCTAAAATACATTTAATTAGAAATCATTGACAAGTTGAAACCTTAGACTTGTGGTCTTGCATACTGGGTCCTTCTTTGGAACTTATGTATCTGTGGTACGTTGCAACACAAATATTGTGTTGCTCATCACATGAGGGAAATTGGAACAGTAGGATTTTGTTGTTGGTACGTAATTTCTGAAGACGATGCTATGAGAGGAAGGGAATTATCTTTTTCTTATGTAACAATCTATGGTGCAGTACAAAGAGAAGAAATATTCCTGGAGTACTTCTAGTTAGTTATTTTAGATTCAGAGAATTAAGTCTAATCTTCAACTAGTAAAAGCCAATATTGTTCCACTGACATAAACGCTGGCTGAAATTCTTAATTTTTATATTGTACCAACAAAGAATCTGGTACATGAAATCTGCCAAGCTTGATGGATGTGTTGTGCATGTCTACATGCTATCTTTGACTTGTAGACATTGTGATGAGTGGGCACAAAAACAATTACGTGGGACTAGCAATAACAAAATGACCTCCAAGGTGATGATGGAAAACATAAAAAGCTTAGGTGGTGAGGAGTTAAAATATGTGTTGGTATACAGTTAGCATACTTCTGCAGACTGATAAGAAAAATTGAAAGCAAACCAAGTGCAAAAAAGGGGCAGTATAGAAGGGGAAAGCTGAAAGGCAACTTATTTTAGTTATTAGCTGAAGTGCTTAAGGCTGGAGTTCAGTGAACACTTGAGGTTGTCAGAGCTTTTTATTCCCACTCTTGTGCCACAGCCACCTGTGGCAGCTACATGTTAAATAGGATCAGGCCACTCCTTTGTTGAAGGGGCCTGTGTCTTCTGAGTCCAGTCTCAGATAGTATTCACATAATTAGGCCACTGGTTAGGAGATTTGGCAAAAGTGTTTGCAGTAGGTGCAGGACCACTTAACTAGCTCTAGCTACATGTTACTTAGCAAATTATGTGCATGTCTTGCATTTGTAAAGTAAAATGCTGTGACCCTTTCTTATGTCAGGGTGCCATGGTGGCATTCATGCTGGTCCAGGTGAGCAATGTGACTGAGAAGTCACTGACTTACTGCTGTGATGAAGAGGAGAGCCCAGGACCAGTATGTACCTCCTTGGCTTGAGGCAGCATGGCTAGAAGGAATGCTGCTTTGCATTCAAAGTCCAGGGACAGGGAAGTTAGGAAATCTGCTTTAGACCATAGTTGGACTTCCTATACAACAGATTTTTATCTTTTTGCACTCATATCTCATGACTGGTTATCAGATTCTGAATATAAAGACAATCAAGAGATGAAGAATCTTCCTTCAAAAAAAGGCTGGTGCTATATGTCTCTAAAATTCCAGCACTGTTTGATTTCTTAAAATAATAAGTGTTAATATGCTCATTACAGTGTTTTATCAGGTGCATGGGATCATGTTGAAAATACATATTTGGCAGGGAGGCATGAAGTGTAGCTTTCAGTTTAAACATCACATTAGTCTGCTCTGTCACATACTCAGAAATGTTCAGATAAAGCTCTGTACCTGGAGCCCAGTGCTGCATGTCTGCAGAAAAATATATTTAATATCATAAATCTGAACTTACCTGCATTGACTGCGTATCTAATTCAAAGCATAGTCTTAAACCAAACATTCAGCATCCCAAGATTTTGTCTCTGGAGTTCAAAATTTTCATGACTAACATTCGAAAAGCAGACAAGTCTATGTCAGCAAAGAGCTTTTGTAGCGTGCATATACTCAGGTGCACCTGTATGTGCACAAACACACGTACACGTGCCTCACTAGTTGAGATTGTCAGTCTTAGAGGACTGTTACAGAGCTTGTGATAGTCTCAGAGACTAATAATCTAGGTGCTTTTGAGTGCTTGATTTGAGTTCACAGTACATTTTAAATTCAATCTTGTCTGCTCTCCATTTCACTTTTAATCATTGTGTTTTGTCATGAATTTACTTCAATGGGTCTAGCATATTTTATTTAAAATTGAAATCAACAGCACAAGTATGTGATAAGTAGCAGATTTTGTAACTTTTCATCCTGGAAGAATTAGATGTAATATTTTACAGAGTTAATATTATGTATAATGCCCAGTTTAATTTTTCTTTACTGGATATACCATGTAATTATTCAAATATATTGCATAACTTTATGTTCTGGAGTCTGATCTCAAGTAGAATTGTAGAATTGATCTTCCATATCCTTACCACTGACTATAAGGGGAATGAATATTCAAATATATTGATAAGTTGTGCTGTACTTTTTCTTTTCTTAGGACTCTTCTTCTCTGAACCAAGAAAAGAGAGTTTACTTTAAATGTTTTTGAAATAGTAATTATACCCTGTCTAGAAGAAAATTTCTTAATCCCTTTCAGAAACGAGAGCTGTGGTTCTGTTGAGGAGCTAAAGAGAAGATGGTCTTGGCCAGCATGACAGCTGATAAGTAGATCTGAGGGAGAAGAGTGGTAGGAGTGACATGATAGAGAAGGAAATGGAGAGCTTGAAGGTGACATGGCGCAAGCCTTAATTGAAAGCACTGGTCTGAGAGAGCAGGTAGGTTTTGAACAGATTTTGAGACTCTGGGGTTATAACAAAGCAGGAGCTGGAATTCTGTGAGGAGCTGTGGTCCTTCAGGGCAGCAGTTGGTGGTTCCAGGGCTTCTGGATTAAGAAGGAGAGAGGAGTCACAAGTGGGTATCTTTAACTAGGGCCCTGGTGTAGGGGCAGGACTTGTGCATCTTTCCCAGTCCTCCTTTTTATTTTTCTTTTTTTTCCTCTGCCCCTTGTCTGAAGTATAGCAAAGATAGCCCTTGCTCATCTTTTCTTTCTTTATTGTCTCAAAAAATCATTGCCGTGCTTTCTTATCAGATTTCGTCCCTTTAACGATGAGTAAATTCAGATGTTGTAGACACTCAAGTGTATATGACCTGAGTTTTCTTTAGTGTATAACTGTGGATTGAGAAACTGAAGCGAATAATGATCAACGGTTTATCATTTTAATATGGTTTGAGGTTTGAAGAACTTTCCTTTTATGCTTGTGCAATTGTTACAGCTAAACTTTTCAACAGACAGAGCTATACATTTATGCCAATAACTCCATTTTTATTGAAGAGACAGACATAGTCTCTGCCTGTTTTCACTAGCCCTCTTTCTACTCTAATTAACTGAGATGCTAAATTGAGAGTGTCTCTGTTTCCTTCAGAGGGAAAAATTGGTGTGAGATCAGGAATAAACCTCCTCATTTTCTGACCAAAGAACTGTCAAAGATGAAGAAGAATTCACTTGGAATTACTAAATGCAAGTCATGTAGCTGAGCTCAGAAGAGTCATTATTGAGGTCAAGGTCTGTTCTTTGGTAGGTATTGAATACCATTATACTGCTCACCACATTTCTATTAGCTTAGAGAAGCTTCAATCTCAGTTCTGACCCTTGTCTCTCTCTATACTTCACAGAAATTGTGTAACATTACTTTCAGGCTTCTCTGTCTGTGTGAGGTAGGTTTGAGAATACTCAGCTATGTAACTGAAGGGGCAGCTGTAGCCTATGTTGGCGTTAATCAGATGAAATACTTTGAGCAACAGGAAATTGAGAAAGGGAAGGACATCTCATCCAACAGGTGTAGCGTTATCTGTTAATGATTTTGAGCACAAGAAAAGTCTGTTTTCCTTTGTCAATATGTCATTTTTACAGAATAAATTGTCACCATGCCTGATCTTCCTCGAGGTCTTCTCTCCTTGAAGATTTTTTTTTTATACCATATTTTAAAAACCTCTTTGTGGATTATATTGGAAGAAAAATGAGAGCTAAATTTAGCTTTTTTTGATGGAATCGGGACTTGCAGACTCAAAGTTTTGCACAGAAGGTTTAACCAAGTCTTCTTGACTAAGCACTGGAACTTTGCTATTGTGCCAAAGGAAAAGGGAAGATTATGAAGGCAAAACCACTGAGTTTAAAAACTTGGTGGTTGACTTTTTTTAACTTTTGTGTTTGATGTTGAGTTTTTGACTGAGTGAGGGAATATACAGGGCAACGTCCTGAGCAATCTGCTGTCATTGATCCTATTTTGACAAGAGAGGTTTAGCTACATGATCTCCAGATCATCTCAGCCCTTCTGTGACAGTGTTACCTTTTTGACAGCTTACAACTTGCCAAAGACAGAGATAGAAAGAACAGAAGTTAAGC
>VYZX01012585.1:0-31984 GCA_013401335.1 Brachypteracias leptosomus
GATGCAGAATGCTTTATCTGTTAGTATGAGAAACAGACTGATTAAAATTGCTCCACCAGCATATAAAAATATGATTATGACTCTCCTGATTAATGAAATAGGGAATCTTCTCAACAAGGTAATTGAAAAAATACAACAGCTAGGTGACCTTGGAGAATGGGGTCCCTGGGGAAGTGCAGGAAACTGAGATACTCAAGACAATCCTAAAAGTAGCAAAGATAGGATCTCTCAAAAAGAAATGTTGACAGCTTTATTAAGAGATGGTATGACTTGTGATAAGATTGATGGTGTTCCAACCCATGAATTATGGAGTATATATAAACAGAAAGGGTTGAATAAACCTAGCAAGAAAGTACAGAATTCTAAAGCCAAACACCCAGGAACAACTCAGCCTATGGCACCTCCTCTGGAGCCTCAATGGGACTTCACACCTGCTCACGGAGGGCACCCTTGTGAGTGGATCAGCTGTTCTCGGGAAAAAGAGGATTGGGAACCATATTCTGACTTGTAACCTTGGAAAGAGACTAGGGAAACAGTTTGGGGTAATAAACAAGATTGAAATGATGGTGAAACTCCAGTGCAATGGGTGCAAAAGGACCGGCAACCACGTGTGGAGCTTCAAGGATTCTGGAAAAACCGCTCCTAGTAAGAGCCCTAATTAACACCAGAGCTGAGGCCTCCTTAATATATGAGAACCCCAAGAAATTTAAAGGACAAACTGTGATTATTACAGGTTTGGGAGGAAAACAAATTGAAACTGTGCAAACACAAATAGAAATGAAAGTAGGAAACCTCCCAAAATGATTGTACTCAGTCATGATTGTCCCTGTTCCAGAAAATATAATAGGGATAGATATTCCAAAAGGACTAAGCTTGAATCTTCCCAATGGTCAGTACCAATTTGGAATAAAGAATTATATTAGTGCCCGGACAATTTTAGCAGGAAAAGTAAAAGCACCTCCTGTGTAAATTTCTGCTGCAACCAAATTAGTGACAATGAAACAATATAGGATTCCAGCAGGGGAGGGGATGAAGAGATCTCACAGACAATTAAAGATTTATTGGATGCAGGAGTTTTCAAATCAACCACCACAGCTTGGAATAAGCCAGTCTGGCCTGTCAAAAAGAGTGATGGGTCATGGAAAATAACCACAGATTTTGGGAAATTAAATAAGCACACCCCATCTCTTACAGTGGCTATACCAGATACTGTTACTTTAATAGAAAAAGTTCAGAAATATTCTGGAACTTGGTAGGCTGTAACCAATTTAGCTAATGCATTTTTCACTATCTCAACTGCAGAGGAATATTGTGATCAATTTGCCTTGACATGGCAGGTGGCAACAGTATACTTTTACGAGATTGCCTCAGGGATGGTTGCATAGTCCAACCAGTTATCATTGAACAGTGGCTGAGCACCTGGATGAGGTAAAGCTGCCTCTTCATATGCAAATAATTCATTATATAGATGACATCCTAATTCAAGGGAGCAATGAGGAGGAAGTGCAACAAATACTTGAATTGGCTGTGGATCATGTGAAACAGAAAGGCCAGGAAGTTAATCCTACTAAAATTCAAAGACCGTCCCAAATGACGAAATTTTTAGGACAGGGAAAGATAATACCATTTTAATCACGAAATCTGGACAAGAAAAATGGGAATATGTCCCTGCATCTAAGTCTTATTTTCAAGAATAACTAGATAGTATAGAATTTTGTTTTACAGATCCTGCATGACTAAATTTACCTGTTTACCGTAATGGTCCATCTGGGAAAGGATATTATCCACATGACTGGATATGAAGACCGATGTGAGCATTGACTAACTTCCACAGACGAAAAAAGAGGCCTTCACCAAGAAACTATTATTGATATCACTAATTTTATATTATCATTGCAATCAGAACATAAGTTGGGAAAATAGGTTTTTAACTCTAGGAGCAGACATAGAGAACTCGTTTAACCTCAGCAACTGTTGGGTGTGTGGAAGTTCACAAGGATTTGAAGATTGGCCTTGGCTGGGCCAACCAATGCAACCCAAATGGTGGATTAGCAACCTGAGCACAGTTCATGAGGCAATGGGATTCTGGACTGAGGATGGCGATCTCTGGTAACTCTGTTTTCCTGGGAAAGGCATTTATTGTCTTAATCAGACAAAAGAAAAAGGAGTACAAGTGGTGAAAAGTGTTTGTGAATGGACCTTATCTCTAGGATTTGAGTGCTATGATCCCTGATGTAGCCCTGATTTTGCAAATTGATGACAATGGAAAAGTGGTAAAACAGATAACAAAAGAAATGAGAAAGCTAGCTCACGTCCCTGCCCAAAAATGGAAAGGTTGAGAATGGGGTATGTTTGCATGGCTGCCAGGGGGACCATGGGTTAAGTGAGCGCTTTCCTTTCTCCTTTGTGCAGTCACTGTTTTATTTTTTATTCCATGTCTAATTCCCTGTTTTATGCAACTAATTGGGCGTGTTTTAAAGGGAATGCAAGTTGTAGCTAGAACTGATGAGCAGAGTTAACTGAAGGACAAAGGACAATGCCTTTATATCTAATGTCTAAATCTAAGATTATATTAACAGAAGAAA
Source organism: Brachypteracias leptosomus (assembly GCA_013401335.1). Lineage (NCBI taxonomy): Eukaryota > Metazoa > Chordata > Aves > Coraciiformes > Brachypteraciidae > Brachypteracias > Brachypteracias leptosomus. The sequence continues at coordinate 2,586 of VYZX01012585.1, forward strand.
TGGTATGAAGGTTGTGATTCATCTATAGGTCAAAGGGCTAACTGAAGTACTGAGACCTAAACAATAGGACCAGAACCAAAGTTGACCTCTAGATGAACCTCACAACCAAACAAGGTATCTAATATGCAGAGTATTGAATGCACACGCAATGTATTATTCATCTATATTTTAGTATGAATATATATATTTTTTATGCCAATTTATAAGGCTTTGTTGTAGCACTTTTTGTGTAACAGTAACCAGCAGAAAATCTTTATGTGGAGGCATGCTGCAAGGCCATGAAACCAGACATCTGGCCTTGTTGAGAGAGATGTGGTCAAAACCAAACCAGGCAGAGACCCTCCCCTGGGTTCCTCCTTGAGCCGTGGCCAGGCTTTGGGCAGAAACCAACATGGAGGGTGACACCATGGACAGGACCACTACAAACTAATACTAAATCAAGTTACACTTTTAAACGCTAACAGGCATGGCATAGAAGTTGCTGTACCATGCAAAGGGACCTCTCCTTCAAGCCCATTACTTGAAGAAATCTTCCAAGCATGCTGCAAAGTCCATCCTCTCTTTTCTCTTGCTGTTGAGGCTGCAGACCAATGAAAACAGATCTATGACCAGTCTTTGGCTTATGCTTATTTTTAGTGTGGAATAAGAACGCTGAGTAAAGGAAGAAGTTCAATAGCTAGATATCATAAAGTGGAAAAAATACTAAGAAAAGAAGTCAGCAAAATGCAGTATGTTTCAAGCATGCTTGATAACTAAATTCAAAATATTATTAAAACCATAATTGATGCACTTTGTGGTAATTACATGAAGTGTTCTTATTTCCTTCCTGCTACAGTCAGAGCATGAATAAACAATCTGCTTTCAACTGCTCTCAGTCATGAAATTAAAAAAAGCTGAAGAATATGCAAGTCAAATAAGAAATTTTTAAAAGACTGACATTTATTTGTTGAAAAATTTTACTGGTATGTTTCAAAGACTTATGGAACAGCTAGCTTCTCAAGCACAGCAGTATTCAAAGATAACAAATGCAATCAATATCTCCCTTGCTCTGAAGGAAATAGTAAATTTGCTTTCATGTAACCAGCAAAAGAAAATTAGAGTTAACTACTTAAGTAGTTATTACTAAGATTTGTATGCATTTCCTTTGTAAAAGGCAAACCACAACTAGAAAAAAACCACAACAGACAATTATTGTCTTCCTACAGTTTTTACTGTTTCATACAGAATATATTCCACAATCACAGAATCATAGAATTGTCAGGGTTGGAAGGGACCTTAAAGATCATCTAGTTACAACCCCCCTGCCATGTGCAGGGACGCCTCCCACTAGATCAGGTTACTCAGAGCCCCATCCAGCCTGGCCTTAAAAATTTCCAGGGATGGGGCTTCCATCACCTCTCTGGGCAACCTATTCCAGTGTCAATCCACCATTATAAAGACAAATTTCAGTCTAAGCCATTAAGTTTTACTGCGTGGTTTGTGGATGCTACCAAGAAAGGATTTACTTTATGCCATATTTTGTTTCTGACTACAGAAATTAAGATCTCAAAAAACTCCAAAACATTGCCTAAAAGCTAACTTCATCAAGATATCTTATAAAAAAACCTAAGCCCCCAAACCAGAAAATTGCACTTAGATGGAAGATAACTTCCCCAAGAGATGAGCTTTCTTACCTGTCAAAAACAAACAAAAAAGTGCTTATAAGAGGTGTAGCAAAGAACAGATTTTTCTGCCAAAGTACTGTATTGTTTAGCTTCCTACCACCCACAAGCACCATCACCCTTACAATACCTAGTATACGAAATTAAAGTAAGCATGCTACTTAAGCAACTCCCCCTGTGTATCTGTACACATCTAAATGTAGGGAAATGTTCAGAAACACCTATCATTTTAAATGCATAGTAGGAGAAATATAATAGATCTGTCCAATCATCCAATCAGGAGTTAAAATTGATGATTTAACACTGATATTCCTGAAGGCCAGTATTGCAGGTATCCTGGAATAGAAACCCACATTGAAGAATAAGCATTAACGTCACTTATTTTGCTTTGGATCAGAATATACATGCTGTTGAAGTCCCAACTTGCAAGCTTAACTTTGCATCAGTATGCTCCTGTCTTGCTGAGATAAAGCACCAAGTAGAATCCCTTTTGTTACTCAGGCTATTCACAGGGAGCCTGATAAAAGGAAGAAAGTGTCTGACAGATACAATACTGTCTTTTCCCCTGCATGAAACATGTGCCTTCTAAATTCAGCTCAAATGGAACATTTTCAAAATGACAGACCCAAAGGTTTCCATGGATGAGGCACAGCTTTTATAGGATTCTCACCAAACACAGCTTGACAAGGTTCCAGTGGGAAGACCTCTCAGTCTCTGCCTCAAGCTTTTGGTCTCCTCCTGAGATTATCAAAAGATAGCCAATTGTGATGGTGGGTTTTCTGCTGGAAGAAAACTTCATGCTGGACTGAGACCACCAACTCATCTCACACAGGTCAGAAAATGAGACGGTAACAGTTTTTTGTGGTTACCAACTTAAACTGTATTTGAGCTACAGACCTAGATGTGAAAGGCTCTGTAATAAATTACCAATCTCCTGAGCCATCCAGTTAACAACATGCATGGTTTTCTTTTTAAACTCAATTATCCTTAAGCTGGTATATTTCCTGAAACTGTAGAAAGTAAAACATCAGAAAACTTTAGATTTTTTTGATGACAGGTCATTTGTTTTCTGTATGCCTCTTAAAAATATACTGAATAATACTATTGCAGGCTGAACATTAGAGTGAGACATTACATTTTGGTTCAAAACAAAGTGTGTCTATGTAGTAACACGCACTATATATTTCTACAATATCTTTTGCTTCACTGTTTCAAGAATCATGACAAAGCCACCACAATCTTTTTGACTTTTCCCCCCTTAGTGCTGAGGCTTTTGTTCCATTTCTTAACTCAGGAGCAAGTTAGAAACAGTATCGATACAGTTACTTTAATAAAGCAAAGCTTCCTTGTATTTCAGGTCTGAAAAATGATAAATCTTTTCCCATCAGTTTAAACAGAGACTGGCACTCTATAAAAGCATTTATTGGGCATGAAAATAGAAGACAAATAACTAGTCATTGACTACATTTTCAGGAACACTATTAAAGCTATTTTGAAGACAAAAAGTGACTCTGGAAAAGTCGTAAGCCAGACAGATTTATTGCACCAAGCACAGAATAGCACTGGTAATACTGACTCATAGGAATGAAAGGTCAAACTAATGATACTCTTATGCACTAATGAAATTTCAGTAATTAGAAGCATCATATATAGATAGTATTGTACTCTGATAGAAGTAAATTGAAAAAAAAAAAGCTAAGAATCAGAGCTACAGACAACTGGGTCAGGAAAACTACCCCATTTTAAGACAACAGAGAGAACCAGCCCAAGCAGCTATGGGCGTATTTCAAAGGCAAACATGTAAGAATTAGTGAGATTTTAAAATTTAAAACATTTAATGGAATTTGCTGGTTAAGAAGCACTAACTCAAGTTCAAAATGTTTTGCTAATACTGTAGTTTAGATAAACAGTTTATCTGCAGAAGTCTTCAAAAGCTGGCATGGCTAAATTTCTGATAGATCATAAGCATTAGGAGAATATAACAGCCTTGAAAAGTTACCTTTGTAAGTAAAACTGGTAATTTTAGGGAGTTTATTTTTTCAGCAGTTCTTACAGCCAATCATCCTCTCCCCCACCTACACACATGCCGTATTTAGTTATTTATCTCGCTTGCAGTGATACTACCAGAGGCTTTTCTGTACCTCAACATGCCTGTTATTTAAAATGAACGTTTTTAAAAATAGTTTATGTAGAAAATCAGAAAAAGGAAACCAGCCATCTGATATACTTAGCTGTCACAGGCATATCAGATCATAGCCAGCTTTTCAAATTCACTCTACTAATAAAGGCTGTCTCACTGCAGTGTAAAAAATATATATTGATTAGTACACGCCCTTAGCACAAAGGTTTTTGTTTCCCAGCAATTTTTCATCAAGAACAATCCTTGCCCTCAATCATCGTCCCAGTGCTAAAACCCATTGCGGCTCCACTTACCAAATCCCTGTGTAACACCCAGTTAGCATGCAGGTAGTGAATACCATCTAGAATCTGATATAACAGTGACTTCACCATTCCCCGAGGTAACTGAACTGGTTTCTTGTTTGCTTTAGAAGCCCTGTGAAACTTGATTATATGCTGTAAAGGGAAAAAGAAAGTAAAATAAGAGGGTAATGTCTTGATCTACAGCATTACACAAAAAGACTGCCAGCAATTCCTTACACAGACCTTTTAGTTTTTCAACTTTTCATCATTTGTTTTCAAAACTAGAAACATGTACCTTAAATACTAGAAAATTAATACTATATGAGGTAAACTGATCATGGTCCCAAGGAAATCTCTCAAAAATGAAATCAGTTGTGGCTGTGGTTTAACCTGGCAGGAAGTTAAGCCCCGCACAGCAGTTCACTCTCTCTCCCATAGTAGAAAGAAGAATACAAAACCAATACAACCATCAAAGCAATTCCCTTGCAGAACACCAATCTTGGATGTTTCAGGGCTATTTTTGTTTGGGGGTTCTTTTTGTTAAGATAGGCTGATATCTTGTATATCACAGCACAGATTTAAAAGCGCATTACCTAATTCCTGTATTATTTTACTTGCTTTTAGGTTTTCTCCTACAGTAATAATAACACTAAAATTCAACACGTAATGCCAGACAGAAATTCTTGCAAACTGTATTGGGAGTTTTAAAGATCTAAATTAGAAGTCCAGATTTACTCCTCCTTTATTTAACGGACCCTTAAAGCACAGTACTCTCAAAAGAGAAGCTGTTGACAGAGCAAAGCTATAAATCTGTCCATCTGAACATCAGACACCAGGCCAGACATGGAAAAAGCCTTTAATAATTTTAAGTGTATACAGAGGCAATGATGTCTAGCAACAATGAGGAGTCCATAAGGATACGTTGTCTTAGCACTGCGTCCCAGGTGCCACTAACTTCAATAGCATAAGGTGTGCCACAGTCATGGTAACCATTTCCATGTTTGTCTCCTTTTGAGAGAGAGGCCATTTCTAGAACAAACCTTTTCATGCACTCTCACTTTTCTGTAATGGCTCACACTTGCGTGATCATCAAAACAGCCCTGATCTTGTCCATCCAAAACCTGGCGCCAAGCTTCTATCATGTGTTCTTCCTACGTTCCTGAGCTTGTACATTCCAGGTGCCAACTAGGTACCCAACTACTGAAGCCCCTTTGGGAAAAGGCCTTTCCTTTCTTGCTGCAACCCAGCTCCATACAGCCTTGCCCTCCTTTGCTTCACATATTGAGCTTGGCTTTCCTGGGAGGAAAAGGCAGATCCCTGCCCTGCCAAAGATAAAAATGGAGCTGCGTGGAAGAGAGGAATATTGATGAAAATAACAGTTCCTGCCCAGTCAGACAAGCGCCATGTGCACAAACATCTCTCAGCCTGAGCCACAAGTTTCACCTTCTCTCATCTCCCTCTTCCACTGACTCCAAAATAAGTATTTTTTACGCAGTAGCCAGAGAGAAGTGCATCTTCAGAGACAGATAGAAAGCACAGGCTCTCCTGGACTTTCGTGTTCCTGCTCTAACACCCTCTATGCACTTGTTTCAGACCTGCTGTGCTAGATACGCTCAGTGCTGGAGGACCTGGCTCATATCTGACTCTTTGTGGCATGGAGCCAGTCCAATCACTTCAGCAAAGTCTCCTGCATCCAGAGACAGTGAACAACCAGGAGCTGGTACGGCTGGGAAGTTCTGGAGTTTATACAGGTATGTGCATGTAAACCTAAAGGTCAAAATTGAGAGTCATTCCTAAGTTACTTATATACAAGGCAGTGTTACATTAACAGAAGCGCATCTGCAGTGATTTTGGTTAAGTATGAAGCAATGCAGAAATATATAAACACAAACAAGGACAGGTCACTACCAGTCACAATCATCCAAACAAATGTGAAGCCTTGCAGCATGTCTTTAAACAAAAAACCCAAACTCAAATGTTTCTGAACTTCTGTAGCCTAGCATATCATAAATATGAGGGAGCAGTGGAAAAGGCTTGGGTTTTACCCATATAAACAAAAGCTTGAGAAAATAGAGTAAAGGGCTGTTCAGTTTGTTGGGATTTTTTTAGTTTATTTTTGAACATCATCCTTCAGATCATCTCAACATTTCAGCTGTTAGGTAACTTTTTTTCTCTAAATTTTAATTTTAGAAAGTCTCAATATCAAGCATCGGAACTTCCAAGACATTTATCTGGCAGAAAATATCTTTGATTCAGCTTAGCTGAAAGAAAATTAACATACTAGTTCTTAGGGGAAATATTACTGAATTATTCCCAAATACAAAGAATACCATTTTCAAAAGAAATTACTTTTACTTTAGTTTGTGCTATCTGTCTGAACTACCTGCAGAGGAGAAAACAACCCATGATTCATACTGTGTAATTCTTACATGAACATATACATCAAAATTTCCATGTAACTCCAAATTACCTCTGTTTTATCCTTTGATCTTAATCTTCTTAGTACCTTTTACCTTAGTACCTTTTTAGTATTACAGCACTCATTCCATTGAGAGTAATGCTCAAAATGTATTTTAGATTTAATTTGAGCCACACACAACTTTTCAGGAAAGTCAAGGTTGCATGGTATTTTGGATTCTTTAAAATGCAACTTTTTTTTTTTCTTTTTCAAGTACTCCAAATGGCTGTTAAGCTTAAAAATACTAAGTTAACAGAGAAAAAGGTTATATATCTTAAAACAAATTTAATTCACCTCCAACATGTTTATATTTTAAAGCTGTATCTTGTAATTAGAAATAAAGAGCATTCCTCCAAGTATATGAAATTTCAGCAGATGAGTAAAAAGCTCTTCCCACTGGAACATACAAATTACATTTCAATTACATATAATGACATTACCTTCACTTCATGTATTCATGGATGACATGCAACGTAACTAACACTCTGAATTGTCCTACTCAGCCACTAAATTTGTCATTTTTCAAAAGGAATCCACCTGCATAATCAAGTACCTTTTCCTGCACCCTACTTCAGCTTTAATAGAGGGTTGTATCTGCCTTTATGTAACTAGATTTCTAGCTGAGAGATGAATGCAGATTTTTATGTTCTTAAAGAGGTCAGAGATTAACTGTGTAGTGTGCTTACCCACATTTTCCATTGTTTTTCCTCTATGACTGAAAATGTTTCCAAACACAGAGTAAGAAGCAATACTGTTTTTAAACCAATGCGTCTTCCCTGACCTTGTCCCTCTTCTGCAGCTAAAACTCTAAGCCTGGTACCTACAAACAATTCACCTTACCCAGAGGTCATGTTCAGCGTAGTCAAAGAGAAGCCAAACTTTTCTGTCAGCATGTGAAAGAAACACCTTTTGCAGAGAAATGACATTTGGATGCTTGAGCTCCCGCAGCAACTGAAAAACAAAAAAATTCCACAAGTTATATCCACACATTCAGAGCTGTGAAAAAGATGGAAAGATGAATACTTTAATAGTCTTTGCTACATACTCTACAAACAATAAAAGTTGAAATCTGCACGTCACAGAAAACAGCACAGTTTTTTAATGAAAGAACCAATCACTAGTTTGAAACCAAAGCTGAAAGCAGGTTATAACCCCCTTAGGGCATTCACTTCCTATTCATTTTCTACAAGTTGACGTCTGTGTAAACCTCACTATTATCAGGATCAAGACGATTCCACAAACAGCCAGATGTGGTATCTGCCCTTTCCCATAGGCTCTAATCTTTGATAGAGCCATAGGGGTATCCAATTTTCTCCTGACTTCCAATTATCTGAAATCCCTGCATTTTGGTTGCAGTCATTCAAGGCTCAATGTGATGACTCATTTAGAGCCTGTCAATGCAGTCAGCTAAATGAAGATGTGGTTTTTAAGACTGAGTCAGCTCATCTACAAGGTCACCACCACCTACCTATAGAAGAAGGTCCAACTCCCTCCTACAACACATATTACATCAATTATAGCACTCTTAGAAGCCATCCACTAAACATCTCCCAGTTTGAGAGAAAACTAACCGAGACACAAAGGCAATAACTTTCTGCTCAGTTCTTGAGCTGAAATGACTCAGCACTAACAGCAGACCCAGCACTAGCAAAGGGACACAGTTGGAGCAAGAACTTCTTTCAGTAGCAGTGAACCATTAGGCCAGTCCAGCTACTTCAGAAACTATAGCTTTAACCACCACAAAAAGGAAAACACAGCTGAGATACAGCACAAAACCTGAATGGACAATGGTGAAGTTTGCCTTGGTTGATGAGGACTGGGTTAAGGAGCAATTAAGCAATCTGGACATCCATAAATCCATGGGTCCAGATGGGATGCACCCACGGGTGCTAAGGGAGATGGCTGAGGTCATTGCTGGACCACTCTCCATCGTCTTTGCCAAGTCTTGGGAAACGGGAGAGGTGCCTGAGGACTGGAGGAAAGCAAATGTCACTCCAATCTTCAAAAAGGGCAAGAAGGAGGACCCGGGTAACTACAGACCGGTCAGCCTCACCTCCATCCCTGGGAAAGTGATGGAACACCTTATCCTTGGTGACATCTCAAGGCATATCAAAGATAAGAGGGTCATTAGGGGCAGTCAACATGGCTTCACCAAGGGGAAGTCGTGCTTGACCAACCTCATAGCCTTTTATGAGAATATAACCAGGTGGATGGATGATGGCAGAGCGGTGGATGTGGTCTACCTTGACTTCAGTAAAGCCTTTGACAAGGTCTCCCACAGCATCCTCACAGCTAAACTGANGTTCTGGGCCCCTCAGTTCAAGAGGGACAGGGAACTGCTGGAGAGAGTCCAGCGTAGGGCTACAAAGATGATTAAGGGAGTGGAGCATCTCCCTTATGAGGAAAGGCTGAGGGAGCTGGGTCTCTTTAGCTTGCAGAAGAGGAGACTGAGGGGAGACCTCATTAATGTTTATAAATATATAAAGGGGGAGTGTCACAAAGATGGAGCCAGGCTCTTCTCAGTGACAAACAATGATAAGACAAGGGGTAACGGGTACAAACTGGAACACAGGAGGTTCCACTTAAATATGAGAAGAAACTTCTTCTCAGTGAGGGTAACAGGACACTGGAATGGGCTGCCCAGGGAGGTTGTGGAGTCTCCTTCTCTGGAGACATTCAAAACCCGCCTGGACGCCTTCCTGTGTAACCTCATCTAGGTGTTCCTGCTCCGGCAGGGGGATTGGACTAGATGATCTTTTGAGGTCCCTTCCAATCCCTGACATTCTGTGATTCTGTGAATGCAGATGGTATCAGCCTATCTGAGCTCTCCTGGTCATGTTACAATTACACTGTACTCACAAAATTGCTAAGAAAGAAAACTTTATCTAAGCAAACTATTGTCAATTGTGGTTACCCAAGGCCAGACAAATTCTTGCCAGTTCAGTCTGCCAGAAACTAAGACATTTTTAATAAAAGAGACCTGGACAGGCTAGAGAGTTGGGCGGGGAAAAATTTAATGAAATACAATAAGGGGAAGTGCAGAGTCCTGCATCTGGGCAGGAACAACCCCAGGTTCCAGTATAAANTGGGGTTTTTTTAAGCTAAGGGCAATTTGAACTACTACTTAAATATAGAATAGAAAATTAACATTTTATTTCTGAGGTTGAATCTGTTTCCAATTAAAAAACTTTTCTTGCTACATAACAGAGGAAATAAGAAAATTAATTCCTTTCTACTGATACCTTCGTCACATGTGGTAACATTTTGGCTGCTACTGAGATCATAAAATGGGAGTGGATATCTGAACGTTTGTTTCCTTCTTTTCTATTTCATTTCAGTCAGACTCCCACCCCTATTCACTTACCAGTCTTCAGTGTGGTATTTCTCGAGTAAGAGGATCTATAGCTCACAGAGCTTTTATTTCAAGTATGAGATCAAACAGGGAAACAGAGGGTTAGAAGGCAATGCAACATTATAAGCAATGCAGAAGATAGAGGTTTTGGCATGTTAAACCTCTTAAGATTTGTAAAAGTATTACATAAAGGAATTTTAAGGCAGGATCTGCAAGAAGCATAGAATTCTGTAAATGCCTATAATTCCTACAAAGAATAAGATCATTATGGGGAAAAACAAGAAATACTTTTTTGCAATTTTTTTATTAATTACAGGTGGGAACCATCTGTGGTAGGTTGACCCCAGCCGGCAGCTAAGCCCCACACAGCCACTCACTCGTCTGCCTCAGCCAGACAGGAGAAAGGAAGAGCAAAAAAAGCAAGAAAATTAGTGGGTGGGGATAAGAGAGTTGAATAAGTGAAGGAAAGAAGAATAATAAAAGGAAAAAAAAACAACCCACAACAGAAGTAATGCAAAGGCAATCACCACTTTCAACAATGAGACCTATGACGCCCAGCCAGTTTCCTCCCCAAAGGAGGAGTGGGGAAAAAAGAGAAAGCCTGGAGGCTGTGCAACCATCACTCAGCAACAGCCAAAACACTAGCATGTTATCAAGACTGCTTCAGTTGCAAATCCAAAACATTGTACCATACAAGCTGCTGTGGAGAACATAAGCTCCTCCCCAGCCAGACCCAGTACAGCAAAGACCATCAATGGGAGTCAGCCTCTCAGCAGAAGATGAGGTTATAGGGTTTAAGGATACATTGTGCCAGTCCTTACAGCTAAGGACTTTTTGTTGAATCAGTATAAATTCACAGCTTAAATTTATGCTAAACATTTTGATGAATTAACTGTACCCAGAAGATTGCATGACAGTTCAGCAACTATGTGTCCATACCAAATTTTTTTCAGACGTCCTATAGCCTCATGACACACTCATACCAGACAACAGCAAGTTGTGAAAGATGCAGATACTAGTCAGGGCTCTAGAAAATAATATAAAATTTTCCCCTTCACCTCTTCCTGTCCCATTTTAAGTTTATCATACTCCCTATTCCCCAGGGAGCTGCTATCACCCACTTAAAAAACCCAACCTCTGCACATTAAATGTAATTTACCTCGGACACACAAAGAACCCAACACCAAAGCTGGTCCAGGACATGACACACAAATAAGAAACCTTGTAAGGCTTTAGAATGGTTCCCTGTCTGCACAGCAAGGCAACATAGACATAATTCTCCTTGGATTGTGCTAGGGGTAGTCAATCCTACAGACTTTGTGATTCACAGCATCCCTCTTGGTCTGCTGGATGACAAGCTGCTGCTCTTCCATTTTCAAATCCAACCAGTAACAAGGTACAAGTAATAAGAGCATTCATTTCCTACAGGCACAAGCACAATACAGGCATGACCAGCCACACTTATCAAAGGAGGCTGGAGAACCCCACATAAGCACCAACAGTATCCATGTAAGATGTGGACAACACAGCTGGCCTGGATCCCGTTTTTCCACTCTGGCTAATCAGGCTTAGAATTCACAACATATATTCGCAGGTGTCTGACTGGTACAGACCTTGTGCCTGTCCAGAATCCAAGCCCAGACACTGTGCCCTTTCATCCAGGATCCAGCTCTGACATTGGGTCTCTCCAGACTTCATTCTCCTCCTGCTTGCTGGCTCTTGAAGTTCACTAGCAGGTCACACACATGAGCTGCCAGGGAGAGCTACCTGAGTGTTTATCTGACCAACACCACTCCTGTATTCACCATCTGCAGACCTGCAGTATTTGCAGCATCTGACCCCTACAGAACCTCATCCTGTTCTCACCAGCTAGTCCAGCCTGAAGTTTGGTAGTGGGTCACACATGCACACAGAGAACAGAGCACACTCACACAGAGAATAGTTCGGAACAGACATAGGACAGACTGTGGTGACCACGTACAGAGCTTGGCCAGATAAGGACACTGTCCAGTAGCCAGCTTACATGAAATGAAACGTGTCCCTTGTTCCTCTCCCGTTTTTCCATGCTTTTTTCTCTCCAATCCACCTCGATCACCCAATTTCCTGCCTTCTATTCTTCCTCTAAATATCCCACAGATGTTTCAGAGTCTCAGCAGTCCTCTCAAATACCCAGTAAAACCTCTACCCTCTTATCAGATACAGAGCAATCTACTTTCCTTCTCCTGAGTTAAAGTCCTGGTTGATTCTCTTCAAGGACACACCTGAGAGGTTCCTTTTGTGGCTCATCACCAATGTTTTAAGAGTGACAGCCTTTGTTACTGTCACTGATAGCAGCTGCTATTGTTTGCACATCTGTGTGCTCAATTTATCATTCTTGCTGTTCTTTGCCTTTTATGCTGAATAGTCATTAACTACATATTCTTTCAGTCTGCTTAAACCTGATGGGTTTGGTCAAAGCTAGACAGCTACAAGCACCCCAGTGAACAGGATGACTAATATACATCAGCAAAATCATTACAATAAGGACATGATTGCTTCAGTGGTGACAGGTGACCCCTGAATCACTGTCTTGGAAAGGCTGAAACACTCCAGGACAGTGATAATGCAGAGTGACAAATGCAAACTGTCTGAAGGACAGAAAGAGCTCATGCAGATGGTAACACATCACATGGGCTGTAAACAGCATTTCCAGCAACCTCACTCTCCATGAACCAGGCCTCTCTAGTCCATATGCCACATGCCTTTCCTACCAGATGACTTGACTCATGTCCAGCAGCTGACAGTTCACTGAAGACAAAGTAGATTGCAAGAAACATGGCTTGACCATCAGTACAATGGCTGCTAATGATAAAGGCCATTTTTTGGCCTAGTGACTCTCATATCTAATCACTTCTGTCTATCCTCATTCCATTCTATAGAACACAAAGATAAAGTAGACTAAACCTATGCATTTGGCTCCCAGTAAATAACCTTCCTTTTCATTTGCGTATCACATAGTGACTCAAATCCCATTTCTACAACCAGAAAGGTTTCCCTTAAATTAGTTGGTCTGCGTGATCCTTATAAAGAAGGAAGACTCAACTGGCCTTCAAAGAACTAGATCAACATCTGATCAATATTTATAAATATCTGAAGGGTGGGTGTCAGAAAGATGGAGCAATCAGTCTCTTTTCAACTGTGCCTAGTGACAGGACAAGGGGAAACAGGCATAAACTGGAACACAGGGAGTTCCGCATGAGGAAAAACTTCTTTATTGTGAGGGGGAAGGAGCACTGGAACAGGCTGTCCAGGGAGGTTGTGGAGTCTCCCTCTGGAGACTTTCAAGACTCAACTGGATGCATTCCTGTGTGACCTGCCCTAGGTGAACCTGCTCTAGCAGGGGGGGTAGGACTAGATGATCTCTAGAGGTCCCTTCCAACCCCTACCATTCTGTGATTCTGTGAAATCAGCAAATGATGAAGATGCTGATACATCTGGTTAGACCTCATGTTGTCCCTGGCTGGTTTTGACCTTGCTTTCACAAACATTGTTCAAGACATAGCAAGGGAAACAGCAAGCCTCTGCAAGTCCTGGGCTCATCAAGGTTTCTTCAAATGCAGAAATACTCATTCCACAGCCATGAGGCAGCTGAAGGACAATAAACGAAAGTGTCCTAACAATGCATAAAATCCTAAAATTGCTTCATGAACAAGGACAAAGTGGGTTAAGACAGGACATTATTAAATAACTAACAGCAGCCTGGCAAACTGCCACATGACTAAGGCAAATCTTACATAGGGACACTAACATTAATTACCTTTCATATCAAATATAAGCTGAACTCTGCATAAGTCTTTATGAACATGATCTCCTTCATTCCCACGTTTCCCATACAGCTCTCCATAGCTACAGACCCTTCTCACGAGCCAACACACTGCACCCTTTGCATAAGTGAGGACTTCCAGCTTTACTGCAAATGTCATTCCAACCTCACTCTTGACACTTGCTACTATATGGTTCACAGTGAATGCAACCTGCTTAGTGTTGCAATGCTACCATGCTTACTTCTGCAAATGAGCACATACCCATTTGCTAGAATAATTAGCCAGGTGACCTGGCCCAGAAGGAGTTTATCTGATGTCTTGTGTCAGGACATGAAGTATTTTAGAAAAGGCAACTCCTTCCTCTCACTGCCTTCCTATGAGTGCCATGGAACATGTGTCTCCCAAAGCTTAGAGCAGTCAGAAAGTTGGCTGGACACAAAGCCATTGGCAATATCAAGCAAAACATTCATTTAAGCAAAAATTGCTATTGTGTCGTCTTTCTAGTTTGATGGCATAAATTCAACATCTAATAATCATCTCATGCTTCAAAAAATGCTCACATCAGTTCCACCAAGTGACCCAGCAAGAAACAAATCATGTATTAATAATCACACCATAGCTCTAAGATGGGAAATGGGCAAACAGGGACTTGGAACAGAAAGCAGACTGTGGTTGGTGCAGAAGGAAAGGTGATTTTCAGACCAGAAGATGACTGACAGAGATTTAGTCGTCCTGTAACAGATAAGATGCCAGTTCAACTACTGCTACAACAGGTGAGTACAGGTATAGTATAGTATAGTATAGTATAGTATAGTATAGTATAGTATAGTATAGTATAGTATAGACATTACCTGAAACACTATGCACAGTTCTGGCCAATTCAGGGAAGATCAATTCCAACTGCAACACAGCAAAGAAAGCTCAAGCCTACACCCAGAGGAAGGAAGAGACTACTGCAGAATGGAAACCAGCAAGCCAAGCCAAAACCTTTATAGTCTGCCAAAACAAAGCCAAAAAAAATAGTATCTCTCTATTTAAAACAAATGCAGGAAAGAAGAGCTATTCTAACTGACAATATTATCATAAGTATAAATGAGTATGAACTAGTCATGATTAATTTTGGCTTAAAGGCTGAAAAATGTTTATACAGTCATTACTAGAAAAAAACTCAGGAACCGATGTCACAGATTTTTCTTTTGCTTACAAGCTTAACTTGTAACTTGCTAAGTTACTGAAGGTGCACTCTGCTTGTATGCAAGAGCAGGAGCAGAATATGATGACTCCAGAGGCATCACCCAATTCTATATTCATAGATTTCTAAAAAAAAAAAAAAATCCAATCACTATTCTTCATTTCCCATCAAACAGTGGGGCTCTATGCAAGTAGAGTAAAGTAAGTAGTAAAACTAAACCCCAAATTTTATTGCACAAGTACTTAAATCCCATGTTGGCTTATCTGCTATACAGTAGATTCAAGGTGTGTTTGTTTCTAAGTAAATACGATTTTACAGTTTTATATTCTCATGAGTCAGATACTCCACAGCTCTAAAAAAGAACAAAATACCTCCTGAAAGTACATGCTGTTTTCCTTTTCAAAGAGCTCAAATGAAAGCTTAAAAAGGCAATGCAACAGAAAGTTGTAACACTGCTCACTCTTTTTCTGAAGCTGACACAATACATTTTTGAAGCTTCAGTTCTTCAGATATACAACCATGTAAAACTGTTGCTTTATTTTATTCGTTTTTACTTTTAAACTCCTAAATGTTGCAAAAAAGCCTGACAACAGAAAATGTCAAGAGAAAAAAAATACACATTTCTGGTTTTAACTTCTGTGGTTTCTAAAACAAATGAATCTTATATGATCACACAGACAAGTGCTGACTCAGCACCTCTTATATCAAAACACATTCAAAGTATCAGAAGAGGTGTTATCAAAGGTGGATGAAGAATCCAGATGAGACAGACACTGGATAGCAAGCTTGGTGAAATTCTACTGTTCAGAGAGAACATCATGATTCTTCAGTATTCCAATTTTTAACACTTAATTAGTATCTTTATCCCATCTCCACAGAACTAGAAATAATACTACCCTCCCTTTATACAAAATCTCTCAAGAATACTGCTCGTAGCCCTATAACACAGCTTGATAAAGTATTTGTCAGTTACAACTTATATTTTACATACCATACTACTATTAAAGCATTTGAGAGTCTAATGACTTGCCAAAGAGGGTCAAATCAAACATTTGTCTTCCTCAATACCCTGTCACCTTTCATCAGATTGAAAGACTGCTAAGAAACCATTATTTGTCTTCTGACATGAGGATTGTACTCATCTAAATTATTTCTGTGTTTGGTCTTGGGGGAAACTGCTTTCACTGTTAGCGTGGAAGGGACATGACAGGCCCCGTAACCAGAGAAGCTTACATCCAAATATTGTTCCTTATGGCATAGCTGGTACAGGATGTCTTCCAGCAAGCTCACTAGGACAGTCATTTGTTCCTTACCAAAGGAAGACATTGAAGAAGGTGAATCCTGGAGCCACCCAGTTTAAGCTTCTGCTTTATCACAGAATCATTTAGGTTGAAAAAGACCTCCAGGATTATCAAGTCCAACCTTCATCCCAACATCTCCCTGACTACTAGATCATGTCCTGAATCACCACATCTACTCAGTTTTTGAACACCTCCAGGAATGGTGACTCCACCACGTCCCTGGGCAGCCTGTTCCAGCATCTGACTATTCTTTCTGTGAAAAATTTTTTCCTAATGTCCAGTCTAAACCTACCCTGTTGCAGACTGAAGCCATTCCCTCTTGTTCTATTGCTAATTACCTGTGAGAAGAGACCAGCACCAACCTCTCTACAATGTCCTTTCAGGTAGTTGTAGAGAGTGATGAAGTGCCCCCTTAGTGTCCTCTTCCTCAAACTAATCAGTTTCAGCTCCTTCAATTGCTCTTCATAAGATTTATTCTCTATGCCCTTCACCAGCTTCGTTGCCCTTCTCTGCACTTGCTCCAGTACCTCGGTATCTCTCTTGTGTTGAGGGGCCCAAAATTGGACACAATACTCAAGGTGTGGCCTCATCAGTACAAGCCAGGATGCCAATTTCTTCCTGATATCCAATCTAAACCTTCCCTGACACAACTTGAGGCCATTACCTCTTGTCCTGTCATTAGTTACTTGGGAGAAGAGACCAACACCAGCCTCACTACAACCCCCTTTTAGGTAGTTGTAAAGAGCAATGAGGTCTCCTCTAAGCCTCCTCCAAGCTAAAAAATCCCAGTTTCCTCAGGCACTTCTCATAAGACAGCAGGTCCCCTCCAGCTGCTACATGTTGCATCAGAGTCCTTGGTCACCTTGAGACCAGCTCTGAACAAGCCCTTTTGTCCATCTTCCATCCCCTCCACTGGCAGAGGGGAAAGACATCTGATAATCATGTAACAACATGTTCTTGTAACTCTGGACATAGAAGCCCCAACATGTGAGGAGGACCAATTCACCTCTACAGCAGCCCCCTCCTCCGAGGTCAACTTCGCCAAGACCACAGCTCCCTTCTCATCCTTCCAGGGGCACAGGCCTGCTGCTCTAGCTCTGCCTCTACCTCTCTGCCACCTTCCAGCCCAGAAATTGAAAGCCAGGGTGACAGAGCAGTTGCATAGGCATGCAGGACTGTTGCAGAGGTTTTCCCTTTGAGGTAGGAGCAGCAGTCAAACAGCTATCTCTGCTTATTCTCACGCTGCCCAGGTACTGTGTGCCTGCTCCCTGCAAGTTCCAGATGGAAGAAGAGCTGTACTGGGCCCCAAGCCTCCTACCTGGGGCACAAAAATAAATACTCCCTTTTCTTTTGTAGACACTCAGACATGTGAACATTATGGTACAAGTCTGTATTATATCCAAACCACCCCTGCAGGCTCCTACCACTTCCCATGAGTTCTGTTAAGCAATGATGTGACCAAAGGATGGTTCAACTCAGCTTGTCTACACAACAGAAAACAAAACTTTTCCTTTTCCCTTTGGTGAAGATGAACTTTCTCATCCTACAGCCACACTGTCATTAAATCCAAGACAGAAGACATAACCCTTTGTGATAACAGCCTGCATTTGTTACAATAAGGAACCATAAAATCCTAGGAATGCCCAAATGCTTCCAACGCAGACCTAAAGCATGGAAATTATCAGAGAAGCCAGCTACTTACTGTTCTGTAGTTTTCTGTCCAAGCCCTGGCAGACTCAAGGCTGTCTAACTTTTACAAGCTGGCCATGGTGCTTGAAGGACACCACACAGACAGGAGACAGCCAGAGTACAGTACTGTCCATCCCAGCTCTGCTTTGTCCCATTCAGCATTTCCACCACAGAGTCATGGATGCTCCAGAACCACTTCCTCCTCAAAACCAAGTCAAAAATTAACACTATCATATAAAAATACTATGTGGTAGTTTACATACAAACAAGCTTTTCAGAGGTATTAATCAACCAAATCAGGCATCAAAAAAAAATAAAACCAAAACAACAGCCGCAAAGCTACATGGAAGTCCTGAAAAAAAGTGAAAACCAAAAAAGCAAACCAACAACGACGAAATCAACCCAAAAAGCCCAGGCCACTTCTCACTAGCCAAAGGAGGCACAGGCAAGTATTGAAGTACTTACAAACCTGCTAAAACTGAAAAACGCTAATCAGGAAGAAAAACAGTCAGCAAGTCAATAGATTACTTGAAAACCTAGGACTCCTGTATAGGCAACTGCCCAACCCAAAATCCTGAAACTCTGTTTGAAGCCTGGTTAACTCCTACAGCTTCTTACACTCTCGAAGGATTCTCCTGCTTTGCGAACTGTGAAATAGCATTTGCTGCACTATTCCAGGTGGATGGGCTTTAACACCTCTCTTCCTTGTGATTAAATCAGAAGACCAGGAATCAGGTGTTTGAGCTTGTATGTTTCATATATTTTTATAGAAATCTCACCACCATTCTAGCCCTCTGCTCTCCCATCTAACACAAATCCATCTCATGGTACGATAAGCATGCAGTTTTTAGTGCCTACTTAAATCCTCAGAAGTAAAAGTGCAGACACCCTGAATCCCAGGCTGTACACCCATCTGCAGAGAACAAGGGATGAGCAGCCAAACACTAAGGTTCTGGAAGAGACAAGATTCACAAATACTTACCATGGTGGATCAATATGGGAAAGATAGGGAAGAATATAACACTGCAACTATCTTGTATTAAAGATATTGATCCAATTAGCATAATTAGCACATAACTTCTAATTCTACCATTTAAATTATTTACAGAACATCTTTGAAAAAAACCCTCCTTTCAACAGAGTAAGAGATTAGCTAGGTTCTTGAATACTAGGTTTAAGTTCTCACACTGCAGGAAGTACTGAAACGTAGGAAGTCTTTCATATATAGAGAGAGAGGGGTTGAGGTCATCCCATAACTGAGTCAGCTGTTCCACGGAATCATAGAATCGTCTAGATTGCAAAAGACCTTTAAGATCATTAACTTAACATTAACAATGTCCTCGACTAAACCATATCCCTAAGCACTACATCTACACATCTTTTAAATACCTCCAGAGATGGGGACTCCACCCCTGCCCTGGGCAACTCATTCAAATGCCTGATAACCCTTTCAGTAAAGAAATTCTTCCTAATATCCAATCTAAACTTGCCTTGGCGAAACTTGTGGCTATTTACTCTTGTCCTATCACTTGTTACTTGGTCGAACAGACAGACCCCCAAGTTTCTACAACCTCCTTTCAGGTAGTTGTAGAGAACCATAAGGTCTTCCTTCAGCCTCCTTTTCTCCAGGCTAAACAACCCCAGGTTCCTCAGCCACTCCTCATAAGACTTGTACTCTAGACCCTTCACCAGCTTCATTGCCCTTCTCTGGACATACTCCAGCACCTCAATGTCCTCCTTGTGGCAAGAGGCCCAAAACTTAACACAGTACTCAAGAAACTCATTGAAACTTGAGTTTCAACTCAGTTCAAGCCTTTCCCTGTAATTGATGCATTTCAATTATCATTTGATTTTCTGATGATGTGATACTTCTTCAGCTCAGGTGCCTGTATCAAATACAAATCTTAGAAGAGTAGGCTATGGGCATTTTTAAGCATATGAGTTACCTGACAGTCCAAAACTGAAGTTAGTTGTCATAAACAAGACAAAAGCCATTGTAGAGTTGTAAAATCAAGGGATAGTTTTGCTGGTATTTATATCAACCAGCACTCTTCACAGGAAGTCACAGAGCAAAATATACAATCTTAGACTCTCCAGAGAAACTGAAATGGATATATCACATACACAAAACAAGTCATCCTAGTTCCACCATGTTCATAAAATGCATTAATTTGTGCAGTCTGGAATACACTGTAACAAAACCTGGCATTCAGCCTTGATTTTGTAAGTATGTCAACAAAAAATTTTATTAATTAAGCGTACAGATGACCTTCTAGGGTCATCTGCTGATTAACTCAGTAGCATTTTCATATGTACCTTACGCATGCTCACATAATCAATACAAACAGTATAGCTATTATCCTCAATCTGATCCATCTCCATATGGGGTTCCTTTTTTTCCCCTTTTACAATATTAATTGATAGAAGGGGGCAGAACAATCTATTTAACGTAATTAAAATGAACAACATACTGGGGGAAAATAAAAAATTCCCTGTTAACTCCAAACAGCAACATTAAAAGAATGATAATGAAAAGAGATTCAAACCCTAGAAGTCCATGGTGAATTACTGATTCAACTGCAGGAAAATTCAACCACAGTATCAGCATTTGCAAGCCTGGAAGCATAACTGGAAGCAACATCAACAATGGCTCAAGAAACACTGCTTCAGGTTACTCTTTCTACCCCTACACCTGCTCTTGGGCTCCACTCCCCTCTTTGCTCTTGATGTCTGCTTTCTTGGCCTCTGTGGTATCTAGAGTTATGCTCCCCTCCTTCCCTCACTAACCCTGTCCCACATGGGTCCTGCATTGTATTGCTGTCCTCTTCAAAGGGCACATGCTGCTGCAGCTCAGAGCAAGGAGAAAGCCTCCCTGCTTCTTGCTCCTCTTGATCACTACCAGGAACCCTGCTGCCCAAGAGGAATGACTACACAACACTCCTTGAGCCATGCAATGAGGCCAAATCCTTACCAACTGTCAGCCAAGTTACTGATGCTCTTTTAATAGACTTGAAACATTTCAAGAAAAATAAACCCAAGCAGCAATGTAACAGAACATAAAACAGTTAAACTCCAGAATACTGGTTCTACTTGTATTTCTTTGGCAAGCTTGTCACAAAACATAACTAGACCACATTATTCACTGGTTTCTAACAACATGGAATATACAAATATAAACCTGAATAAGGTAAGAAAATGTTTGAATAATATTCATAGGGGTATTACAGCCTCTGAAACAACAACCATGCCTGTTTAGTTTGAAGTCTTCACTTAAATAGAAGCTAACATGTTTTAATCATTATGAGCCAATAAGAACTAACCTCTTTAGGAAAATAACTTAAGTACTTAAGCAAAAGTCAGATCAAGTATGTAATTTAAGCCACTGCCTCTAATCATGTTTTAAACTGCTGCATTTAAAGGTAATCTACCCCAAGGCAGGTAGTAAATTTTAACGTAAAAAACATTGTCATTTTTAGACAGCAAACATAACAGGTGCACAAAATCTTCTATGACATTTGCACTTATTTTATAACTTTATGATAAAAATATAGCAGCCATAGTAGAATAATACGATTCAGCAAACAAAAACCAGCATGCACTCAAATCAATACTTTTAATAAGTCTGTTTGCTAGTAGAAAGAACTAATGTTACTTACTGCTATTTCTCTGCATGCAGACATAGAAATTCCAGTACCTTCTATTTGCTTTAAAGCGTAATCTTTATCATCTTTCCTGTGAAAGAAGAAAAGAAGTTGTTTTTTTTTTAAAATGCATCATGAATTCAAAGTGAGCTCTTCACCATCATTCAGAGGACAGTTTCCAATCAATACAAATTCCGCATCTTGAGCCTTCATTAGTTTGATGTCTGGAGACCCAGCTAAATCATAGAATAACCACACCACCTTGATAAAGATAAAATACAAATTTGCTCTCATTATATAAATAGGGATATTTAAAGACCTTTTTTTTTAGTGCAATGATTGACATTTCCATTCCTTACTTCTCTAATCAAGAGGAAAACAAAGCAAACATTTAGTACATACTGGAAATAAGTCTAACTAAGGCTACTCTTCCATAAATGTATTACTCTGGGACAGAGTAAGTCTCCCCTACATTTTAATGGATTCTTGAGTAGCCCAGAAGTAACATCACAGTCAGATCTTTTCTTTCCTCTAGGTCACAAAAAGCACCCTGAAATTTTGTTCCTACAAAATTAGTAAAACTACCAAGATGAATAAAAAACCTGAAGGTATCTGTGCAGTCTGAAGAACCCAGAGAACTGTTTGTTCAGCTTTAAACATGTATAACACTTAAAAACACGACCACCATCCCCTCATACTTTAACCAGTAGGTACTTTAAAGTCATTTATTTAAAATGCAAGCTTATTAGTAACTCCAGCTACCAAAAGCAGAATGAGGAAGAGATGCACTGCAGCAAAAGAAGACACTGAACTCCTGCCCATCCTCAGCCTCAAAGAGCTCAGACTTTTAAGAGATGGAGTGCTTCTTCCCACGTGTGGGCTGGCATCCACAGCACTCCTGGGGGACGTGGCACTTACCAGCAAAACCTTCCATGTCTGGAGCACTCTTTTAGCCCCAGATCTCCAGGTTATTAATTAATAAGAATCCTTATTAATTTTTAATGAATCCAGCTTTTACAGCTGTGAAGAGGCACCCTGGAAAAAATGCAACTCAAACATCCTAAAGGCAAATAAAACAAAATTGTAGTTAAGCATTTAAAACATACACACTTCTTTCCTCCAGCTCTCACTAATCATCTGCAAGGCTTTGAATTGCCATATTCCCACCTGAAACACACACTTTCTCCTATTCATCACTNCCTGTTTCTCACCTTAGAGGAAAACCAGTTGCATGAAGCCTGAAAACATGAAACCATTATGGTTTAAGGACATAATTAAACTGTACAACTCACAATGACAGAATATTATAGGAATCAAAAGTATAAATGGATTTCAAGGGAAATTACACAAATTTATGGTGCATAGGGGAGTTATGGACCACTCTATGAGCAGCTACTCCATATAAACCCAACCTGCTTCCAGCGCAGAGATTGCCCATGCTGTTGATGGAAAAAGATAGAGAGACACTTTCTCAGCTAAAACTCATTTTACCTCTATCTGTCTCAGCTAAAAACACCTCCCAGACGTTACTGGATACAAATATGAAGCAAAATGGATTGGACTAGAGGTTATTCTCATTGCTCTATCTGCTCATCTACTTTGTTTTTGAGGTGTTTGGAGGGATCCTTATTTCATGAGAAGTGCTGCCACAACTGCTACTGTTACAAGCATTACCACCAACAGAATATGAAGCAAAACGGGTCAGGGTGAAGGTTATTCTCATTGCCCTGTTGCTTGTCTGCTTAGATTTCAAGGTATGTGAAGGAGAACTCAGTGTAACAAGAAGTGCTCCATACAACTGTGTATTATTACAAGCATCTCTGGCAGTGCTGTCTGCACTAAAGCCTGCCTTACATTTAAGATTGTGCAACTATTTTTAATTGGTCAAATT
Organism: Brachypteracias leptosomus; assembly: GCA_013401335.1. Lineage (NCBI taxonomy): Eukaryota > Metazoa > Chordata > Aves > Coraciiformes > Brachypteraciidae > Brachypteracias > Brachypteracias leptosomus. Next base: position 25,995 of record VYZX01012585.1, read on the forward strand.
TTTGCCAAATTAAGTCTGGACTAAAATTTTCCATGCCAGATGGCAGACTTTCTCTGGAAATTTTTAGAAAAAAGTACTTCAGCTGTTTCCTAGAACAAAACTGGAAGAACACACTTTCAGCTGCATACGTTAACTCTTTCACAATCATTGCTTTAATGCTGACATTTGACAAGTTGGTTCAGAACATACCACTTGGTCTCTTCAAAACAATGGATGCAATAACAAGTCTCGGAAAATTTTTCTTCTCACATTAAAAGGCAGTTAAATAGTTGAGATCCAGAGATCCCACACCTAATCATGCTCTGCCCTTACAGCAACCCAGGGCTATGGGGAATTAACCACTCACACGTTTGCTCTGCCCAAGTGCTACATGCAGGAACTGAGAACAAGTAGCCTCTGCCCTGTCCTCAACCTACAAGAACAGTTTAGAGGAAATAGAAGCATGGTAAAAGGAAAAGAAATTACAATTTATGGATAAAGCACATGTTTAGCATCACGTGGCACTCTTCTCCAGAATCTCAAAAAATAACCAAAGACTTCCAAGATTAAATTCCCTGAATTGTGCAGGCACAGTTGTGATACAAAACAATGAATGAATTCCTAACCCTCTCCAATATCCGTTCTACACTCAGGCTGGTAACACACCATGGTTACCCATTACACCATTAGTACTGTCTTTTCTATTAACCTAAGTAGGAAAAATCCTACTTCTACCTTTGAGACAAGTGACATTTTCTTCACAGAACTTAGTGTAATTCCTTGGGATTCAAGGGAACTGGAGGAACAGTTTTTTAAGGGAGTAGTAAGAATCTAGAAAGGTGCTACGAAGCCAAAAGAAAGTCCAGAGTGATTAAGATTATTTTACACAATTTCTGAAAATCTTTTGTCAATAGCCTGTTTTGGATTATAATGCAGTCCAAACAGCTTCCCCTTTGGATATGGACAATATCCTTCTCTGAAGATAAAGAGATGTTCAATGACAACACAAGAAAAAGCAAATAAGAACAAAAAATGGAAAAAACCCTGTTTATAAACATCTTCCACAGCCAACTGTAAATAACAAAATTGGTCACTTAGCAGCTCACATTTTATGGATGCAATGAGACTCAAAGCATAATTCAACTACATCTCTTCCTTCTAGCAGATAGGTCCTGTTGGGAAAACCTGTCCTCTCTCTGCTGCCTGGGAATCAGACGTGATGTAACTGCAGCAGCTCCTCCACCTGTCAGCAGGCTTAGAAAAGCTCATCAAGCTGCAAGCTTATTTTCATACCAAAATATATTCATACTTTCCTATACTTAAGTAGGCTGACATCTCCAACACAGAAATACTCCCCACTAGCAACAGGCAGTTGTGAGAGCGATAAGAATAAGAAAACTCATTTCACACACCGCTGCTGGAAATAGCAGTGTTTATTGTAGTCATACACAAACTACCTTGTGTAAAAATGTCATTTCCTCAGAGCGACTATAGAGGAATAAACTCAAAAAGAGTAGCTGAAACATCACTTCTAGTGGACTTTAATGACAAGAACAAATGTAGCTGCAAAATCACCACAAAAGAGCGTAACTTCTCTTTTCTTACAACTTGAATAAACTAGAACCAAAAATGCCATCTTTAAGAAAACTAAGCTATTGTTAGAATGCTGCTTCTAAATACTACTTTTTTTAGAGTTCTACTGAAATTGGAAGTACAACAGCACCATTGTCTATCTGAAAAAAAAATTTAAAAATCAAGAGTAAGAACAGATGCCTGATCAATGTGAGCACACTGCAAACCTTCAGCATTAAAATGCCTGTTATTTCTACCCTTTACTTAGGGGGATAGTTTATGCATAAGTGTTCAGCAAGTGGGAGAAAATATCCTACACATGGAGAAAAAGGAGGCTTATTATATAAAAGGCAGTTTAAAAAAAAAAACAAAACAGACAACAATTCTAGTGTTACTTCATCTCACATCACACATTTGGTAGAAATGTATTGACATAACTTTATAGTATATATTCTTTATTCAGATCACATTGAGTAATAAAAATAGAATAAAGTACCAAAGCCTTAAAATCAGTGCTAACAATTCTAAATTTAAATTACAGCTAAAAAAAAAAAATAAATCTCAAATTCAAAATTAACTGGTCACAATTTAGGAATAGTTTTGTTTCTATAAACAAGAAATGAAAAGTTTGATTGCAGTTAAATATCTGAGGAAAACAAGCTCCACAGTCTTACAGCTACCACAGGGAACTGTAAAGGCAGCATCTCTTCTACAGAAAATTCTGAAGAATCTGTTAATTGTTTATGGTTCTTATTCCCTAAAGAATATGAAAATCCTCATAATTAAATGATAAGCCTACCAATAAAACACATGGTGGATTTTTTTCAATTCTACCCTTGAAAATTCCATTAACATCAATAGCAGTCAAAGTAACACATCCTGAGTAAGCACAACTGTCACACTACTGGCTCGAGTGACTCAGCCTCAGCAGCACTAACTCAAAATTCTCTGAATGCATTAAATATGGAATTTTGATTTTACTAGCCAAAACTGAATTTGTGCTGTAGAGAATATTAGCTTTGGACAACTAGATGAACACTGAGCAGCTTCAAGCCCTAAACTGTTCAAACAGTAGCATATCTTTACTGCTAACAGCAAGATAAAGAGAAGAACTTTCATACATGCTAAGGAGCAAGGGAAGACAAAAAATATTATATTTGTCTTACCTACTAGAACATCAAGCAAGGAAACAGATGAATCAGAGGTTTTATTATAGTTTACTTATAAATATCAGAATAGTGTTCAACAGCAAAGATTTAAACTACAAATTAAGAGAAATATAACACGGAGTTGAACTCTAGCATTCTTATTTAAGTTTTCTTTGTCCCTCCTTCCCTTATGTTAAATTGCAGTAAAACACAACAAATACATGGACACACTGCACATGAGATGGGAAAACTTGGCAAAAAAAGACAGCCATAGGTTAGGATATGAAAACAAAACACTTATGACAGCAAATTATAACAGAGGAGACTGGGCATTTTCACTTTGTGGCATCATCCCTTGCCACCTCCTTCAATTCACAGGAGTGTTATAGTTTGGTTTTGTTTTTAAATCAGATTTTTAAACAAATGAATATCACCCTCATCACACATGACATCCAGTGAAGTCTACTGGAAGAAGGAGTAACTCAGTTCTTTGGAAGCATATGAATACACAAATGCCATTTTTGAAGCTGAAATACTTTATACATTTGTACTAAATGTCAATGCTGCATACACAGCAAACACACCAAAACAATAACATCGTTTTCTAAAAAACACAGTAAGATGAGGGCAGACTGGTACTCATTCAAATGATGACTTGGGAGAACAGAATTACCTCAGTTTCCTCTTCCTACGCCATATTCACAGCACCAACTAGTCTTGTCTGAGCAAGATATTTATACCAGGACTTCTATTTATTTTTGCATTTTGTATCTATTGACTATAAACCCAGGAAGTGGATGTGGTTGAGAACCAAGTGACAACATAAGAGGCTGAGGTTCTCAATGCTTTCCTGGCATTGGTTTTCACATCACACAGTCCACTCGCACAACATTCCCAAGGCTAGTGGCACAGTCCTGGTGAAAGGAAGTAGAGAGAAACCAAGCTAGGGATGACTTCAACAAACGGGACATATCCACAAGTCCATGTGACCACATGGACTGCATTCAAGGGTGCTTAATGGAGCTGGCAAAGCCACTCTATCATCTGCAAAAGGTCATGGTGATCATAGTAGATTTCTGACGATTAAAAAAGGGCAAATGTCAGGACCCTCTTTGAGAAGGGCAAAAAGGTTCACTGATATTAGAGGTCAATCAGTCTAACCTCAGTCCTTGAAAAGGTTATGCAGCAAACCCTCCCGAGAAGCTATTTTCAGGCCTATGAAGGAAAGAAAGTGATTGAGAATAACTAGCAATGATTTTCCAAGGATAAGTTGTGCCTTGTCAACCCAATGGTCCTATACAGTGAGGGGTCTAGTTCTACAGCCAATGGAACAGCACTTGGTGTCACCTTGGCCTAGCAAAGCTTATGACATGATCTCATAGCATACTTGTAGCCAAACTAGAGAGCTTGGACAGTTGAACTCCAGAACAGATGAAAAATCAATTGGACTGCCAGGCTTAACTGTTTGTAATCAATGGTACAAGTCCAACAGGCTGCTAGTTACTGAGACTGATATAACATCATCTTTAACAAATGGACAACATGATGGAAGGTGTCCTCAGCAAATCCACAGATGATGCTAAATTGGGGACAATGGTTGATGCACCAAGCCACCATTTGGACAGACCTCAACCAACAGGAAAAATGGGCAGATAAGAACCTCAGAAAGTTCAAAAGACATGTGCAAAGACCTGTCTGTAGTTTGGAGTAACTCCACACACTGCCAACTGGGTCAAAAGCAGCTGTACAAAGCAAGACCCAGGGGTTCTGGCAAACAAGCTGAACACAACACAGCTATATTCAGCACTAAGAAACAACATCTGGGAGCTCTATATTAGCTTTCAAAGCTTTCCAGTACAAGAAAGACAGTGATGTACAGAGCAAGTCTAACATAGCAGCAGGAGTCTGAAGCACATGCCACCAAACAAGGAGAGGCTGAGAGAGACAAGTTTGTTCAGCCTTCAGAGAAGGATCCTACCACTGCCTTCAGTTAGCTAATGGAGGGTTACAGGGAAGGAGTCTGACTTCTTGGAGGTGCCCAGCCAACTGATGAGAGACTGCAGTCACAAGTGGCAAAAAGAGAAATTCCAATTAAATAGCATGAGGAACAAAACCCCATGCCTAGTCAAAAAGTAGAAGAGATTTGACAGTGTTTTTAATGCTCAGAGATATTTAAAACTCAGCTGGGTAAGACCCTGAGCAGTCTGAGCAAATTTCCAACCTGAAGTCTTCTATGTGGGACTATAAAACAAACCACATTGGTTATGATTTATCTGAGTCTGTAAGGAGTTTCAGAGCTGTCTACTACATTCATTAGGTATTTTCAAGACAGCTAATTCCTAATACTGTTTTCCAAGTCTGAAATTCCCAAAATTTAGCTAGAAATGAAACAGAGCAATTTTGGATGTATACATACACAACTTTGAGGACCATTTACTAGAGAAAGATTTAAATTTTTTCATTTTCAATGCAATTTGGATTACTAGGAGGACACAACTTTGAATTTCATCTCTTATTTGAATAGTAATCTTTTCTTATTCAATATTTAGAGTTTGTCTAGTATTTGCAATGTGTGCAATGGTAACTGTCTCTTAAAGGAAACCACTCTATAGCTCGTTGCAAAGCTAAAGCAGTGCACAGATAGTACTACTTGTAAGCAACATTAAAAAAAACCCAAAGGTTACATTTCTATGAAAAAGAAGCTTTTAGATTTACATTTTTTCTCAATAGTATCAATACTGGCATCTGAACCTATAGATCTTAGTATAGCCTGCAGATTATTTGTATGGATACCACAAAAATCAAGAATAGATTCATTCTACCTATTGGATTGCAATAGCTTTCACACAGATTCGACAAACTTGCAATGTGCTTAGTGCTTACACACAGAAAACCAGAGACCTAACAAGCCCCTTTCATCCCTAAAGTAAGTTGACTTATGTCCCCCAAAGACCACTGCACCTTGACAAGATCAGTATATTCCCAAAATGGACACTAGAGCACTGTACCTATCAGTTCGGATGGAGTTAGTTGGAAGTGTGGTCTAACTGAGGAAGTGTGGTCTGGACAATCAGGTAGTGAGGTGGATTGTGAGCTGGCTGCAGGAAAGAAGCCAGAGAGTAGTTGTCAATGGGGCAGAGTCTAGTTGGAGACCTGTATCTAGTGGAGTCCCCCAAGGGTCAGTACTGGGACCAGTACTATTCAATATATTCATCAACAACTTGGACGAGGGATTAGAGTGCACTGTCAAGCAAGTTTGCTGATGACACCAAGCTGGGAGGAGTGGCTGAC
>VYZX01012586.1:255-19173 GCA_013401335.1 Brachypteracias leptosomus
ACACTCACCACTGAGGTTGTGGAGCAGGCACTGGCAAAGTCCCAGACTGGGCTCAGCAGCTGATGGGAATTGAGTTCAGGAGCTGCGTTCAGGAACACACAAATTGGGATGGAAGGCGTTCTCCCTCAGATGCCATCCATTCAAGAAGAGAAAGCCAGCTGGAATGAGAAGGACAAGAAGAAGGAGGAAGACAGAAGGATGCAAAAGGGCCCAGAAGGAAAGGAGGGGACAAGACCCTCATAATCCCTCAGCTTTATACTGAATATGACATATATAGGATGGAATATCTCATTGGTCAGTACAGGGTCACCTGTCCTGGCCACTCCTCTCCACAGGTGCAGACTTTCACTTTCTGCAGCCCTCTATGTGGTACACAAGATCTAGCAGTGACCTTGGTCTGCATATCAATCCTTGGTAGTACCTCTAAACATCAAGTGTTGTCACTGCTAGAAGCAGACACTGTCTGCAAGAACATGCTGTGAGCTTCAGAAAGTGAAGTTAGTTAAACAGAATTGGTTTGGTTCTAACTAAAACCAGGACATATGCATACCTGCTAGGAGCTTATTTCTTGCTCCTTAGAAAACAGAAAAAGGAGGTTGGATAGCAGGTGTTCAGAGGACCTTATCTTAGCAGTACTTTTACTTTAGTTTTCTGTTAAATGAAACCGTGAGGTTTTTAATATGTCAATCATAACTGTATATGTGCTATTGAAGTTTATATATATATCATATTTTTGACAAATCACACTGTTTTACATGTCTTTCAGACATAAATGGACCAAGGGTCCTATTTAATAAAAACTGAAATTTGATTTATTTGAGGAAATACTGCACAGAAAATCATTCTTTTGAGATTTTAAGCCTTCTGTGGCTGGAGGGTTCCTCTCATTCCCTACAAAAGAAGCTTGCACCCCAGGTCTACCCTCCAAACCTAATGTGAACATAACTCAGCTTTTTTAGGTCAAAGATTAGACTTCTTACACAGGTCTGTTGATGGGATGGTGTAAAATATGTAGCTGGAGGTGCAATTTTATAAAGTTATATTTCTCTCCTGGTTCTGCTATGGAGTAGAAGTAGTAGGAAGTGGCTCTGCCATTCACAAGGGTCAGTTAAACTTCACTAAAAGAACTTAATAGGATCACTGGAAATATTAAGGAAGGACATTACCTATTAAAATGAAAAAGATTCATCTTTCATTTTCTATTTTAAATTTTGGTATAAAGAAGTGTGAAGGCTGGGAAGGATGGCTTTTTCTTAAACAGACATTTACCATCTTAATGAAAAGCAGGATGGACATTTAAAAGCATTTAAAAAGAATGTTTATCATGGGCACTGAAACAGAAGCCTGCTGAATTCTAAATTAGAACCTGGGCATGAATACACTGTTGGACTGTGCCTTTTTAACTCTCCTTCAAGAGATACAATATGCTTTTGTGACTATTAGTGCTTCAGAGAAAAACACAATATAGGCAGCTCTGTAAGGTTCTTGCATAGGAAAAAACAAATACATGGGTAAAACCATTTAAATGTGATAAGATTTTGTTAGTTGGGAACCTGTAGCACCTCTAGTGCCCAATTGTACAGAACTACTCAGCACTGGTTTTGCAATTGCCTTTCTTAATGGAAAGATCCAGAACAGAAGCACGTGCCTCCACATGCTGGAGGAAGCCAGGGCTCAGGCTTCAGGCAGCAGTTGAGTGACGCCATTATTCTGTGCAGTGACAGGTAAAGGAGATGGTGGCATACCAATTTGCTTGGTTTTTACAAGCCTCTAAACTCCAGATGTGATTAAAGAGACTTTTTATATTTAATAGTATTTATGTCGTGTGTCAGATAAGCTTTGTTAAAAGTCATCAGCTTTTCATTACCAAGATCATTAATACTATTGGTGATACCATGACTTGAGTTGATTGTTTGTCACAGCTGCAAGTTGACTTTTTAATGACTCGGTCGTCAATTTGCCTTTTCATGAACAAACCCAGAAGTATCAGACTTGTTGCTTGCCTCAAATTCTTTTATCAACATTTACTTTTGATGTAAAACAATGTTAAGCTAGCTGGAAGCTCTCTTCTGGAAGGTCATATTTTCAAATAGGTAGTATGCTGCCTGATGGAGCAGCTTTTTTGTGCATCCAAATTTTGCTGACTTTCCCATCTGTTCCCCCTGCTGTGATAGGACACCTGGCAAAAGGACCAGATCCTGTTTTTTCCTGCATGTGCACACTTTGGCCTGGTAACCTTTGCATTGCTACTGCTATGTATGATGGAAAGGACAAAACTGTGCTGGGCTGGCAGGCAGGAAACCTGTCTGCTCTGTGCTCTCACTTTTACTTGCAGACAGCCAACAAATTACTGGGAGGTGTCAGACTGGACCATGCTTCTCTTCCAGAGCAAAAGGGCAGGTTAAGGAATTTGTGTTTTGTTTCTTTTTTTTTTGCATCTTCATATACAAAAACCCTCAATATGAATTTGATCTTGTACAAGGCTTTAGATGAACAGGTAATCTTACATTTTAAGGCCAAAAGTAGGCCAGTGGGTCACTTAGTTTCACCTTCTATGAAAGTCAGGGAATGAGTTTCTTCCAATTCTTTAGCTGGTCTCAGATCTTTGATTAATGCATAACTTCCAGAAGACCTCAGGAATGCAGAGCACAATGTTTTCCTTTTATTTTTTTTGCCATTATTCATCACCTTAAGGCTAATAATTTTTTTCTGGTGTAAATGTTGCTTCACAATTTCTGGACTTGAGAGACCACCTCTGCACTGAGAAACTGGTTCAGTCACTATTCCTGTGTGTTCCAAGTAAGTGCAACATTCCCATCAGCTACCAGTGTAGACTGATGTGGCTCAAGGAAATATTTTGATTTGCAGGTCTACTCCGTCAGAGTTCTTATATTGCTTATACTTACTTAGATTGCAAATTACTTGTGATAGGACTGTGTAGGCTTTGTTTAACAAAAAGAAATATTAGCAGGAAATTCAGAACCCTTGTTCTGACATAAACCGTTAAGGATGTGCTTGCAGTGAGTGCCTAGGTTGAAAGGAAGGGGCAGGGCGATTGCTACCCGAGGCATGACATGAAGAATAAAGTGCTATGAGGAGCCTTCTGGTTGGTACAGATAAGGCAATGCATTGTAGATGCAGAGAGAGTGTCCTCAAATTTGGCTATACTAGATGCCAGTTTAATGACAGTACCAAGCCAGCTTCGGTTGTTGTTGTGTTGTCAGCAGGTGCAAGGTTATATATTGGTAGAAAACTATGTTTGAGGGGGAGGGTCAAATCAGAAAAAAGCAGAACATCGCCAAAACAGTATTGTAGTCAGAAGGTGATTGTTAGAGGCAAAATAATTCAGTTTGCATGTTCATCCCGTTTCCTTGGCATGAGTCTGAACTGGAGCTGAAACTTCCCGGAGGCATCCTTGCTCAGGGTGAGAGCCAAGCCAGAAAGATCAGCCAGGCTTGCAGCTGAATCCAGTGCAATACTAAGCGCTGTAGACCTGACCCAATAAAACCTTGGGAGTTCTCTGGCTGAGCATGGAGGGAGGTTGGAGGGGACTGTGAGCTTTTACTACCTCAGTTTTTGCTGTGGTTGTGTTGGTGCTTTCACCTTGCACAAGGTGTCTAGGAAGGAAGGAGGTTGAGGGAACTTTTCTTCTACCACATCAAGAGCAAGTAAGTTTAGTGGAAAGCCCTGAGGAATAGCATCTGTTAGTTTGCTCACCAAGAGGTCTGGGCATTTGGTTTATGTAGTTGTAATCTTGGCAGTACAGAATAAATGTCTTTTTCCCTTTGTTGCCAAGACATAGTCTAACTTATTCACAAAGACCTTCTCCATTCAAAGGACTTTGCATTCAAAACCAGACCAATATCATTTAGACATTAATTGCACTGGATGATCAGATAAGCTGTGATCTCACAGTGATGCTGAATTATTTAACTTGGTTTTGCATTTAAACCAATCTCCATGGAGAAGTCTGGCATACCTCATATATCCCTACTTCAAATACTTGATATTGAAGTGAGATATTAAGGGAGTTCCATGAAGATCTGTGTGCAGGTAAGGTTTTGTTGTATAAAGGGAAATGGAACTATAGGAATTCCTTGAGAATATAAAAGCTTGAGTGCAAATTGTCAGTGTAATCCAGAGTGATTTGACAGACATCTTCTACGTGAGGAGTGAATGTTCAGTGTCAGGAAACAGAGGTGCATTGGTGGATTTTCCGTGAAGGGGCACTTTGAGTGGGAAGGTTACCTGCTTTGTTGGGTCACATTAAAAGTATCACAGGAGTTACTAATTGCTGAAGTAATTGGTCCACAGAAAATGATAAATCAATAGGAAAACCATGACCTTTGCAGGGGGAGCAGCAAATATTCTCTTTCACAGGCAACAACTACTCTGTATGGTGAAAGAGAGTGCTGTGTTTTCCACCTAACAATACAAAATCAGATGTGGAAAAATTCATGATCCTTGTAATTTTTTTCTTGCAAACCCACAAATTGTTTCCTTAGTATCAAATAGTGAACATGAAAATAGTTCATAATCAGGAAAATGCTTTAATAATAACAATCATTTTAGATAGAACAAAATACCTCTGACAGTGGTAAATCAACCTGTTACTACCTTGCTTCTTGAGGTGCCAGTGGCTTTTTCCAAGAGAGATGGCAATAGACATCCACAACAAGGGTAAAACAGCACAAAGAGAATGTGGTAACTGAAGAGAAAAAGCTGCAATGCCATAGCAAAAGTTATCCACTACTATCATTTGCCCTTGTGGGTTAAGAAAAAAACTTGTGCAAACTCAATTATTTTTATCATTACAGGGGAAGGAACAGCTACCCTCTAGGATACATATGTACTTGTGCACAATCAACATGTGGACTGTCATATGCACTTGTGTGCAATCACCTTCTCCTAGAAAAAAATAAGAATTGCTAGAATTGCCATGCATACTGTTGAAATATTAACAGTGTCTCATGTAATCTCACTACTTAGGGTTTAGAGTGGGATTAATCTCCAGTGTAAGATACCTAACTGAAGTTGTCAACACGTTAACTTGGTGGATAAAATACCTACATTTAGCTGTCTTAACCTGGAGACAAGTCATAGAATCAGAGAATCATTTAGGTTGGAAAGGACCTGTAAGATGAATCATAGAGTCCAACTGTTAACTTAACACTGCCAAGTCACCACTATACTGTGTCCCTGAGCACCATATCTACAAGACTTTTAAATATCTCCAGGGATGGTGACTCAACCACTTCCCAGGGCAGAGCCTAGTCCAACATTTAACAACCCTTTCAGTAAATAATTTTTTCCTAATATCCAATCTAAACCTCCCCTGGAGAAACCTGAGGCAGTTTTTTTCTTCACCTATCCCTTGTTACTTGGGAGAAGAGATTGATCCCCATCTCACTGCAACCTTCTTTCAGGTAGTTGTAGAGAGTGACAAGGTCTCTCCTCAGCCTCCTTTTCTCCAGGTTAAACAGCCCCATTTCTCTCAGATGCTTCTCATAAGGCTTGTTCTCTAGGCCCTTCACTAGCTTAGTTGCCCTTCTTTATACACACTCTAGTGCCCCAATATCCTTCATATAGTGAGGGGCCCAAATCTGAACACAGTATTCAAGGTGTGGTCCTACTAGCGCTGAGTACAGAGGGGCAATCACTTCCCTAGTGCTGTTGGTCATACTATTTCTAATACAAGCCAGGATGCTGTTGGCCTTCTTGGCTACCTGGGCATTCTGCTGGCTTATATTCAGCTGGCTTTCAACAAAAAGGACCCCCAGGTCCTTTTCTGCCAGGCAGCTTTGCAGCCACTCTTCCCCAAGCCTGTAGCATTGCATGGAGTTGTTGTGACCCAAGTGCAGGACCTGGCACTTGGCCTTGTTGAACCTCTTACTATTGGCTATGGCCCATCAATCTAGCCTATCCATATCCATCTGTAGAGCCTTCCAACCCTCAGCAGATGAAGAGTTTCATCCAACTTGGTGTCATCTACAAACTTACTGAGGGTCCCTCAATCCCCTCATTCAGATCATTGATAAAGGTATTATACAGAATACACTCTAGTACTGAGCCGGGGGGAATACCACTTGTGATCATCCACCAACTGTATTTAACTCCATTTACTACCACTCTCAGGGACTGATCATTCAGCCAGTTTATCCAGCAAAGCATACACCCATCCAAATCATGAACAGCCAATTTCTCCAGGAGAATGCTGTGGGAAATGGTGTCAAAGACTTTACTAAAAGTCTAGGTAGAAAACATCCACAATCTTTCCCTCATCCACTAAGCAGGTCACCTTATCATAGAAGGAGATCTGGTAAATTCTGCCCCTTCAGCTCTGAGACAAAGCAATCAAAGCTTGATCCTCAGTGTAATCAAGAAACTACAAGTAACAGTTGTGGTATATTAGAAAGCAGCTGTAGCTGCATGGCTCTTTGTTAATAAACTGATGGAAATTGAGAGGGAGGGTGATTGGGCAGCTTAAAAACATGGCAGCTAATAAAAAAAATAATAATGAAATGGAGGTTTTGTTGCTAACTCCTCGTTTCTTAAATAGCATGAAAAAAAGTTATGTTAATGATGGGAGGAATTTGCTCTGTATTATAGTCTTAACTAATAAAATGCTACAATATTGTTAGGAAATGGAAGATTGTAGCTCCTATTTTATGAGTCATCTGGGCTTTCAAAGTAATGACTGTATATTAACATCTACATTGCTTAGGGCTGGATGGAAGTTTAGATAAGTGACCTTCATATCTTATGGTTTAATGCTGATAATTCTCAACTGTACACTCATAGTATCTGTGAGAAGATGTAAAGGTCTTTTTGGCCATATCTCTGCCTTTTGTTGGTAATGAGAAAAGTATTTTTCTCCTTTGACTTGTTATCTTTGTGCTTTTCTTGAGCAGGGTACGTCTCTAGTTTCATTCTGTGCTTCAGATTTCTTGTTTGCATCACGTTATCCCAGATGCCAAAGTCTCCTCTTACAAATCTACTCTGACTCCCTCATTCCCCTCTGCCTTCCACCCTGCATACTAATTTACCTTCGTGTGACCAGAGTAAGAAAAACAGCAGAAAAAAAGGGAAGAGATGCAAGGGCATTTCTGCTGGCATAGCTCATATACCTAATGCTGGCGGGAAGGCAAAACACGCTATCTCTTGCTGAAGTATGAAAAACCAATAAATCCTTTGGTTTCTGTAGGATGGCCTCACTTCCCCATTTGGAAGAAATGCAACTGTCCTTCAACTGCCTTCAGGAACTCTCTGAGAGTAGTATATCCTCCATGCTCTTCTTTCTTTGAGGGACGAAGCATCAAAGCTAGTGCCAGAAAGCCCTGGTCGTTCCCCCTGTATGGCCTGGCCTCTGTGTGCACAGGGTCCATGACCTCCACCATGGTCAGAGCTACAGGGCTGTCCCCTCGCCCCTCCTCAAGGCAAGTCATTGCCCATGTGAGTGGCAGGGTCTTGCTGCTCCTGGTGAGTTTAGGATTTTTCATTTTTACTCGTAACCCAGCTCTTGCTCAACAGATCCCTTTCCTCTTTCCTGCTGGGAGCATACTGGTATTAGTGACTGTGCAAAGAGCAACACATTAGTTAATTTCTTCTACAAATTGCTAGAGGACATTATGGTCCCCCCTTTTCCATGGTTTTTGACATCGCAGCATATATGGCATGGTAATTCCATTTGCACATATGGGAGATGGTCGTAATCTCTCCTGCGTCTTCAGATGATTTTCATCACCATTTTTAATGTCCGATTTACTCTCCTAGCTTCAGAACCTCCCAGTTTCACAGATCCATGTCTCTCTTCCCCTTGTGTTCTTTTCCTCTACTTTTTTTTTTTCCCTGTTCATAAGGGACTGCCAGCATGTATGAACTGACCAACATGAGTCGTTATTCTGGAATAACTTCCTGCATGAACAGCCTTCCAGAGAATATTGCAGAATAATTGTCCTTATTCCAAAGCTACACTGTGTCCTCAAACCTTGAAGAAAATTCTTGGGCCAGATTCTCATCAATTTGTCTCCAGTTTAATGACAGGGCAACTCAGAAATGTTTCTGGTGTATTGCTTATCATTATGTAAAGCTCGTGCAACACTAGAAAATTAGTTCCCTGTTTCTCCCTGTCAAAAGGATCATCCCAATTATTTCAGATTTTTTCTGCTTCTGGCCCGAATGTATTGATTTCTATCCCTTCTCACTACCATATAATTTTGTCATTAAAAACATAATAGCCTTCATAAATTTGGAGGTGTTTAATCTCTCATAAAAGTGGCTGTATTGTAAATGCTACAACTCAGTGAAAACAATAACATTTTGTTATACTATCACAACTGCACCCTTAAATGATCATAAATTGACTTGGAATTAGCATAATAATTCTATAAAAGAAATAAGAATGTATAAAATGTATGTGAAAAAGGTTTAAGTTTATCATAAAGCAGGAAATAGATCCTGTGGCAGAACTGGAAAATGCTTGGTGGTGTGTTAAACAGTAGGAGATAAAGTAATGACTAGAAAATTCAGGACGTGTTAATAAAATGAATGACTGTTGGCTGAAATCTTAACACTATGTGAAGGATTAATGGAAACCATCCTAGCATACCAAGAACATATTTAATGCACTACTGTTCTGTTAGGTTGACTTGGATTCATTCAATATAAGCATTTGATTAAGGAGTATTTTCCTGAAAGCAGCAAAAGGCAGGCAGACTGAGGCACATAGTGTCCCTTTAGAAACCATCACAGTTTTCCTCCTCAGTGCTCATTCCAGGGTGATGCATGCTGCCCCGCTGGGCTCTCTTTGCGAAATTGCTTTGGTACCATCCCTGAGGGGATGTGCATGGAGACACCACAAAGGAGAACACGTACCTCCAGTGCGCTGGTTTCAGGGCCAATCATTGCATCTCCATCAGCTTTCATCCCGGGTTTCATTGCAGCTTTCATCTGCAAATCTGAGAAGTTGAGGCTCCTTGGGGACTTCTGCCCATCCTTCCAGTGAAACTGCCTGCGTGCTGGCTGACTGCAAGCACAGCCCCCAGGCAGCTCATCTCGCCCCAAGCCAGGCATCTGCTGCCAGTGCCTGCGGGGGAGTCTCTGGGGGAGCCCTTCTGCCGAAGCAGGACACTCCTGTGTTGAGAGTCCATCCCTCCGACACTGTGGAGGCAGGTTTACAGGAGAAATTATGGGAAGTGATAAGAAAAAAAGGAACAAAGAAAATAGAAGAGTGAGGATGAAGTGTGAAAAACCAGGGTAGAGTGTGAGGGGAAGGAAGGGGAAAGGACTGGGAAAACAGAAATGGGAAAAGGGGGAAGGATAAGCCTAAAGCAAAAGAGGGGAGATTAAGCATAAAGTAAAGGAGCATGGGAATAGAGGGTCTTCACTGGCCCCCATTTTCCTGCCAAAGGGATGGGTATGGTCCCCTCTGTGAAGAGTTCCTTCAACTTTCATCAGCTCCCTGCCATGTGGCTTTTCTTCCCTCCCAGCCCATTTCCTAAACATAGTCTACTTTTTCACTTATAAAATCTATCATTCTCCTCATCACTATTAGCGTTATAAACAATAACTCTTTTGACTAAGGTGACGCTTAGCAGCCATACACAGGTTAAGGTATTTTTCAGTAAAAGTTGTCCTCTGACATCTGCCTGAGGCAGAAAAGCAGCTGAAGAGAAGGGGAGGAGGGGGAGCTATCAGAAGAGGATGTGGAAAGTAGAAAGATAAATGTGATATGAGGAGATGAAAACATCACATGCCTTATTTTTTTTCCAAGCTAACTCAACTCTCCAAGTACAACACCCTTTCAGAGCATTATTCTGTGAGTGACACAGGTGCTTGACCTTGCAAACTCAGAAACTACTACCATGTGGAGGCCACGTAATGCTGGTACTGCAGGTGCCCTGCTCCAGGCATCTGCTTGCGAGGCAAAGTGCAACCCTCCCCGGGGTGGGGGACAGGTTTCCTTTCAGGGCTGTTTCCTTGCTGATTTGCCTACAGAGCTTGCTAGCAGAGACATCCATTGTGAGGGAAAGATTTGGGTTTTCTTTTTATAAAAATTGTAAAAAATAAACAAATACTCTGTTTTCAGACCAGTTGCCTATGTTCATCTGCATTGCACTGCCCTGAAACAAAGAGCAGGTGCACTGCTTACTGTAAGCATGCCCACGTCTGGGACTGTGTGCTTTGCCAAGGCAATCCTGTAAAGGAAACTCAAAGATTAAAGGGTTTATTTTCTTTTTGTATTACTTCACTGCTGTCTAAAGGCAAATGATTTTGCAGCTTAGATCTGGGTGCACACTGTCTTCAAGTTGGTTGCCACTGACACTAAATTTAATCTAAGCACCAGGTGGAATCTCCTGAAACAGACAACTTTATAATACTTTAAATATTCCTCTTTTTTTTAGGGGGGAGGGGGCATTGTAAATGTTGCCAAATAAGGGAATATTTTACAAATGAGTGTGGGTAGAATAGCAGATATATTTATTGTAATGTTCTTTTTGTAATAAATTGTAAATAGAAATTATAGCTAGACTACTTTTGAAATGGTTTTAGGACTCCACTCTTGTCTTGACAAGCAAAAATTTGAATACATATTTTTCTTCATGGTGATGAAACATGTATATATCAATTGTAGCCCATTGAGAACAAGACAAAGGCTTTATTTTGGATCAGAAAACTAAATTTGTTTGTTGGTTGCAGTTTGTTTTATATTGGAGAATATTATTGAAAAGTCTTCATTTTTCAAAATTGTGTCTGAGTTCTAGCAAATCCCATCTCAAATTTTGTGCAAAAAACCCCCAGATCCAGCAGAGGTGATTTAATGTTCCTGACACTTGACTTACTGCCT
Source organism: Brachypteracias leptosomus (assembly GCA_013401335.1). Classification (NCBI taxonomy): domain Eukaryota; kingdom Metazoa; phylum Chordata; class Aves; order Coraciiformes; family Brachypteraciidae; genus Brachypteracias; species Brachypteracias leptosomus. The sequence continues at coordinate 11,102 of VYZX01012586.1, forward strand.
TCAGAAATTTTACAGATTTACAGTAGGGGGAAGCCACCCTCGTTCCTGGTTCCATCTGCTCAGCCCACTCTTTTTTAGTTTCTTACCCCTCCTGTTGGATGGCTCAGCTGTTTGCTTGGCTCCCATAGCCTGTAGCCTGTTCTACTGAGGCTAGGTGAAATGAGTACCAGCTTACCTTGGTATGCAGTACACAGCCTCCACATTAGAGTCTCTGTCACCTGTACAGCAGAGGAAGAGAGGAGGAGCAGAGAGCTGGAAGTGGGAACCATGATTGCTATCACAAGGTAGACAGTTTTCATCTGAATCCCAGGTAGCTGGCACAGCTATGGATCTGCCTTGGGCCACATTAATCCAGATGAAAAATGGTTTCTGGAGGTTTTTGTCCCTGAAATTTAGTCAGTGCTAGATGATAGGAATATATTGATTGCTGTCATAATGAGAGCAGAACAGCTACATGATATGTGAGAAATGAAAATCTGACAGTGCCTGGAGAGGAAGAATCTCCATGGCAGAAAGTGGTGTATGCTCACCTCGATGAGTGCCCCTTAGTAGCATCCAGTAAGTTATCTCAGTACAGAGCAGGCTGGAAGGGGCCATTTGCTGCAGCCGAAGGGGCTGTGAGCTCTTCATGCCTGTCCCTGGGCTGCTCCTCCAAGAGCTTCCCTGCAGTGGGAGCTCTGTTCTCTCCCTGTGCGGGTTTGCACTTATAGGCATGATTTAGTGTGGGTACAGAACTGAGTCAGATTTAATTTGTGAGTTTACTGCCAAACCTGAACCAATTTTTAAGCCAGCTGTACAGCACTGATTTAACAAGAAATGGAAACCATTCAAAGCTCTGTGAATTTGGCAGAAATTAACAATTTTGGCTGGGTGTTACTGTGGGGTTTGGACTAATTCAAACCTAAAGCTCACAGTGAAATTCAGGAGGCTTGAGTCTGTGCCAAGGGGAAGGTTTGCATATATCTCTGCAAATTGGAAGTGTCAAGGTTTCAACAGCTCTGCTTGATAAGTGAGTAAGGAGAGATTTCCCTCTGAAGTCTGCATCTCTCCTGGAATCCAGAATGAACGTGTCATGGCAGCATACCACACCTGATAACATATCTTCGTTAAGCAGCTTTATTTGAATGGGTTGCTAATGACATAAACAATAGCAATTATATGTATTGATATTATATTGACAGACTGTGAAACGGTTTGGTGATTCATTCTCCTAAATTAGCTATTTTCTGCTATGCATAATATTGTTATTGCTGATAGCAAAACAAAAATAACTTAAGAAAAATAAAAAGGACTATCTTGGGGGAACTATATTTGGGGCAAATATTTGTGTAAGGATTGGAGCTGGGTAATATACTCCTTGCAAATATGTTATGGCTAAAACTGACCTTTTCTGTGTATTAATTGTGCATTAATTTCTGTGAAAGTATTTGTTAGTTATAATTGGTTGCCAAATCGGTTGAATAGTTGTTAGGTACAACGGTTGTTTGCAACTTCTCATGATGAATATTTATGATGTGCACAAATTTCTGTCACATGGTACTAGATCCAGCCCTTAATAGGGTAACTGAAACAAAAGCAAGTAGAGGGATAAAAACCCAACAAAAAACAAACAACAAGATATAAGAAGGGCAAACCAAATATTGTTCACACACTGGTAGTCATGCATACAGAGAGCTGTAGGTATTTGTGTGCAAAACACTCACTTTCCAAATATTCACGTCTGCTGAGAATTATTTTCTGGATCTTTTTTGTGAAAATGGTACCATGGGTAGCATGAGTCACTTATAAAAACTGTTTAAAATATGAAGAGATGAATACAAATATAAAATCTGAGTTATCCAGGCAATACTTGCATTGGAGAATTAAAGCTTTGAGTTTTCACACCAACATTGGAAGGTCAACACTTTAAAAAAATGAGCTTTCAGATCCTAACTGTAGGCTCCCATTTTTTTAAATTAAGATTTTCACTTTAACTGCAAAGAACTCTATTCTGCAGCTACTAATACGTACCACTGGAAAAATACTATCTTATGGAAGGGAGTATATAGGAAGGAGAAGAATTTATCTTCAGTGAGATTAATGGAGTACAACTCAGCACCGTTTTATTGTTCTGTAGCCCCAGATTTTAATACCTGATCTGTGCAACAGTCACAAATGGCTGGTTGTCTTACCTTAAATCAGAGTAATTTGTGGTACTGCTTTAATATTTATCACAGTCACATAATGTTTACTACATGGGTCCTATCTCTCCATTTCTTACTATTTTTTGGTGTGTTTACCTGGAATGTTTTAGCACAGCTGGTAAGCACCCAGTAAGCCCTGGGGCACTGGGGCAGGACACCAGGTAGTGCCACCTCCTTTGATTCTGACCTGGGCCTCACACCTGCACATTAGTCTCAGTTACACTTCACAGGCATTAATAATCACAATTCAAATAGCTTAAAACTGAGTAATGAGCTCACCTGAGCACTGTTCTAAGAATGTTTATCAATCATTAGAGGAATAGTCAAAAAAGTGAAAAATTAGCATGCCAGAAGCTGTGTAATAAACCCTGTAAGACTAGATATTAGAAAGATTAAGCTGCTTTTTCACTGCAGCAATATATATCCATAATGAGATGCAGTTGCTTCTTACAAATGCACCACAGATTAATTAGTTTCAGAATACTGCAGCTTGGTCACAGTACCTTAAAGACTCTGGAAAAACATTATCCGTGACAGAGGAAGCAAGGTGTGTACACAGGAGGGACATCGAGAAAAACAACTTTGCTCTCCACATTGTTGCGTTCTGGGGAGAGAATTTAACAACTTTTTACTCAAAAATTTTGATAGGTTGTTATGGATGTGACCTTCACCTGTAAATTTTGCATATGTAAGTTGTGGAGAAGCAAGATGGCAAAATACCTATTTTTTAAAAAAATGAAATACGGGCAATGTTTGAAAACCCTGGAGTAAAAATTGTTTTCATTTCTCCCCCTCCTGATTTATGTATAGCTTTTTAGATAGTTCCAAATGTGCCAGGCCAGAATTATTCAACTGTTGCACAACTTAAGTTAAAGAGAACATGTGCTGTGTGTGCCTGCGTAAGTAAGGGCTGTGCTACCACTTTCTCTTTGTGTGCTTATTTTCTTCCATCCATCTCCCTCAAGAAAACAGAAGTGCATGGGACTGTGTATAAAGCACATGACAACAAAACCCAAACCATGCATGATACATTATGTAAAGGGAAGACATGGTGGTGTAATATAAAGAATTTATCAGCATGTGTATGAGATGCCTGCATTACTCAAGAGAAGCAAAAGCCAAAGCTAAATTGTGTAGGTCATCCGAACAAGTACCAAACAAACTTTATGCACAGACTCTTCTTTGTTGTGCAATACACAAAAATTTTTTATATTCATTATTGAGACTAACACGTAAAGGTTGATATTTTATTTATGATAAGGTTTATCTCTAGATGTAACCTGAAATTATTTTTAGATCCACTTATGCAATGTTGTAGAACCAAGCAAACCATATGCCATGATGTGGGAGATCCAGAACATTGGAATTCAAAGTCAAAGAAGCCAGAGGAATTCACTGGGAGTGAGATGGAAAGACAGTGCCTACCAGAACCACTAGATTTTTGGGTCATTAGATATCTGTATATCTCAGACATTTTTAACTGAGCCAGAACTAAATGATTCTGGTCTGGGAGACATGTATTCAAGGAAGAAAAAGGAAGTATTTAATTGTCAAATAATTTTTTTTTTAATATAGTTGTTTTAAAATATTCAGTGCTTTTGTTCTGAAATGATTAGTAAAAAGAGTGCAAGTGGTATTGTGGGCAGAAAGTGAAATTATCTCCTGGCTGTCACTTCTATGCCTGCTTACATTATTGTTTGAACAGTATTTTTTTTAGACAATTCTGAGTAAGTACAAGCTCATTTTCTTTTTCCTTCAACTGTGATATTTATTGACCTATAAATTACTCCTATAATTTTGTTTAGTTGTGCTATTGTGACAGCACCTTTTGGCTACAATAATCTCATTAATAGCTGACAGTAAAGTGTACTGTGTACATATGAACCTGAGGCAAAAGTATGGCTTGCATCAGAAGCGATGACATATCAAATCCTGGTGAAATCAGTGGAGATAATTACATGTACTTTTCCATATAAAGCTTTCTCAATACTTCTCTGGGATGGATTAAGATATGGATTAGTTACTCCACTCTTGCCAAAGAGTTACAATAACAGAGATGTCAATGGCTGTGGGGGTCCAGTGTCTGCTCCTGAATTTCAGTAGGGGGACACCCTCTTAACTGTATTAATACAAAAGCATGTAACCAGGAAAACAAGCAGGAGGATCTTGATCATCATATGCTGTCACAAACCTACAATGTTACTGGAATAGCTGAGATGTGGTGGGACAATTTGCACAACTGGAGAGCGGTGCAATAGTTTGCACTTTGCCTAGAAGCTGGTAACAAACTGGGGGGTATTGCAGGGGTCTGTCCTGAGTCCTGTCCTATGTAATATATCTATCAGTGATCTGGAGATGGTGGATTGCAACCTCATCAATTCTGCAGGTGACAGTAAGTGGGGGGATCAGTTGATGAGCTCCAAGGCAGGGCTGCCATTCACAGGGACCAAGACAGGCTGGATGAAAAGGTCTATAGGAGCTTTATGAAATTCAACTGGGATCAATGGATAGTAAGTAGCCCCTGGGAATGGGTTAGTCAATAACCCCTGGAAAGTACATATGGGGAGGTGATTGAGAAGAGGGAGTTAGACAAGGAGCACTGTATGAAACAAGAAAGAGACATCATGGCATACGAAGAAAAGGCTTTTCCCCATTGGACCAGCAGGGCAATCCTCCCGTCTAGCCTGAGTTATCCCATAACAATTGGCTGAGCGTTGGCACAGGTTGCCAGAGAGCTTGTGTAGCCTCCATCCTCAGAGATGTTCAGAAGACATCTGGACATGAATCTGGGCAGCCTGCTCTAGGCAACCCCGCTTTAGCAGGGGGCTGGGTAAGATGACCTGCAGAAGTGCCTTCTGATCTCTACTGTTCTGTGATTCTCTAATCCTATGATCCTATCTTCCAATGGATTTCCTCTATCAAATTTGAAATCGTGGCTAAAATGCTGTTCGGGTTTAAAATTTCTCAGCTGTTCGCTCTTTGGTGTTCTTCCCTCTTGATATTTCCATGTTTTGGTGAAAGCTTTTGTCACAAATTGAGAGCTCAATAAAACGTAATGCCCCATAAGAATACGATTATATGAAGGCAGAATTTATTCCATGAGCTCAAGGGGATAATTTACTTTTCATCTCTTCCTTCTTTCTGAAAACACAGAGCTAACAATAAATGTTATGTAAAGGAGACCAGAGCAAACTGAAGAGTTAAAAGTTTGCAATTTATTAACTCGAGCATGAAAGTACAGAAAATAGTCAGGGACTTAAGTTAGTTGGGAAAGAAGTCTCAACCTATTGCATTAAAACATGGTTTGCACTAGTTTAATGAGTTTTCTACCAAATGAGGCATGAAACATACTGCCAGAATATAAAGTCAGTAAAATACCCAAACTACTGTATAATGTCATTATATGTTTTATCTTATTGGGGAGCTGGTAGAGAATACATTATCTTTAAATTTATACAATCTGCAAAACTAGAGAAAAATCCCAGTTTTTTATGAATATGCCATTCAGATAAGTTGCTAGTAAAAGAAGATTGAAACCTACTGAAATGCATAAGAAAAATATACATCTACCACATGCAAGAACACATGAAAAGAATTGTTCAGTAAAGATGTCAGTTCAGTGTTCTATTTACAGTCCTTTTTTATTCAGACCTATAGAAAAAACACACAAAAGTGGGAACTATAGCATTGCACAGAACATATTTTTTCTAAAATTGTTCCAAATAATTAAGAATTGCAATATCATTATTTTAATGTTAGCACATATCAAATAATATGCAGAGATTTGCATCAAAAGTGTATCTTAATTATTTTAGAATGCTATGTTGTATTAATATTTAAAGAGGAAGGACTGCCTCCCCTAGTAAGGAATTGTGCTAAGTTTCAAGTGTTATTTTTTCATGGCTAAAGGAGTTGGTGATTAAAAAAAAAAAAAAAAAGAAAAAAAAAAAAAAAAAAAAAAAGAAAAAATGATCTTGAGTTGTTTGTTCAGAGTCCTATTTCTGTTTCTGTCCCTAAGGGACCTCTTTGCAACTGTAAGACAATTGGATGTTTTCAAAATTAATGGAATTTCAATTATGTCTCATGAAGCTGGAATTTGTATGCTCCAATCTCCTTAGACACAAGAGTAGATTGTCTGCTCAACTATTCTCCCTTTGACTACTCCTGAATTCCATTTTTCATTGGTGTCATTACAAACTATACCCAGAAGCTTCCTAGAACTGACTACAAGTCAGTGTATTGCATCAATTACTGCAATGTGATTAATTAAATCTTCATTTATCCTAAATGCCAATAGGCAGCTCTGAATCTTTCCTGCATGGCCAAACATTGCTTTAAGCACAGGCAGAACTCTACCTGTATTGTCTAGGCTGGCTCACTCTCTTGCATACTTTTGCTGTTATCTGTTGTTAAAACAGTTGTGATTCCTCTCAAAATGCTGTTTAACAGATGACTGTCCATCAGCCTCCTCAATATCCCCTTATCTGCCCAATGATACAGTGACATTGACAGACTCTATGTTCATTTTCAACATGTCCCAGGTGTCTTTCTTCTAGATACCTTTGGAAATAGAGTGCTGTTGAACTCTGTAGTCAGCTCTAACATTCATTAAAAATTAATTTCCTACTTGCTTGGTATTTTCCTGATTTATGTGCTTCTGAAGGCATTTTGATGCCACTTTGTGCATGGGTAGATTTCCAGGCTTCTTATCAGTACTTGAAATTGAAATAGGATTGAGGGCCTGTAGTTTGGCCTTACCAATTAGTAACTTTTTTCCCTCCTGGGGAAAAAAAATCCTATCACTTTCCAAGTATGTAATCTGATTCCTTCTGTTAGATGAGTTTACCTTAATGAAACACTTTAACTTGGGAAAAGGTGTCACAGCAGATGAGCTGGACAAGGACTAGGGACTGTCTTCCATATGAGGAGACTTCATAGAATGAGGGAGCTGCCCTTTTATGTGCTGTGAAGAGGAAGGAGGCTGATTCGGGTTAAGCTATTAGGAGCCTGGCACAATGTCCACTCAGGGAAAGAGGATGGGAAAATGTGTTCTCCTGAATCTTTGTGGGACTTTTAAATTAAATTTTGTCATAGCTTCAACCCTATCTCTTTTTTTGGCCACAGCTTGCAAATCAGCTTCTGTGTTACTTGGAAGAGCAATGTCTTTATTTAAAATCTAATTTTCCTAATGTGCAGTCAAGATAGGCAATGCCAGTATTGTATCTACCTATCCTGTGTACATGCTTGCTCCAACAGTGCAGCTAGTGTCAGTGTCAGACAGAAACACATTCTTGTTTGACATCATTTTAAAACATGATCAAGTCTGCATTTTCTTTGACTACACAAACTGCACCTTAATATAAAGCCCTGATGATAGTAATTATTTTTATTGACATGCTATTTTACTTTAAGATGACCCAGAGTCAAATGCAGCACAGGCTACCAAATATTTTTTTAAAATCTTTGACATTTGTGGCATGTGGGTTTTCCTATTGAACATTCTCTCCCTCACTGATTTTTAGAGCAAAATTGTGATTGACACATAATCTTTTGGATCCAAATCCAGCCTGCTCTTCTCTTAGGTTTTCCTCAGTTACTTCCTTTGTTCTGTTCATGAACTAACTGCAGAAGGCTTTGTTTGTCAAAAGCCTTGACAAGCACAATACCTCAACAGATACAGGCATCTCTTAATGCATGTTTCTTTGGTCTTCTTTTTCTGTCTTCTGCCACATAAATTGTGGTCTCCTCTAATGTCAAAGTTTCTCTTTTCTCTGACCTTCTAGTGCTGATACAGATGTTCACCCAATACAAAAAAGATCAATGGGCAAAACCACACTGGAAAATGTAAACAACTCCTAGATACCTTAGTGTCGCGGTCGGGACGGACAA